>CM064490.1:439496-731044 GCA_032716605.1 Paralithodes platypus | reverse complement strand
GTGGCAGTATTAGTTAAGAACCCTATGACAGCAAAGCACGTGGAGGTTAAATAATGACAAGGCAGAGAGAAATAATGGCAGTTGAACTCAATGATATAGACGGAAAAAAGCTAGACATAGCAGTAGCTTACATGCCACCAAAGACCAGAGGCCATGGAGGGAGTTGGAGTTTGAGGATGATAGTAGAGGATATTGATTCAGTCGTTGCGAAGATTGCTTTTAAGGCAAGAATCGATTTGATCTTGGGAGGAGATTTTAACTGTAGTGGGGTTGATTGGGAATCGGGAGATGCAGGGCGAAATCAGAGAGCGTGGGTAAGTCGGCTAGGGGAGTTGGTTACGGAAAATGTACTTACACAACATGTGAAGCGAAAATACAAGAATGGAGGGGTCATAACGAACCTTCTAAACCTCGATCTGATTTTTAGAAAAGACCCCCACGAAATTAGTGATAGAAACTATCTATGTCCTGTAGGTAAAAGTGGTCACCTATTACTAAAATGGAAGTTGACCTCGAGTAATGCCAATAGATTAGACAATAGCTACATAAAAAGACAGATTAAATTATAGTAAAGATGATTATGTATCCATTGAAAAGATATTTAGAGGGAGTAGATTGGGATCTTATTTTGAAGAAACAGGACGTACAAGGTAAATATAGTAGAGTCCTCGAAATTTATAGAGTAGGAACCAATATGTTTGTCCCAAGATATAAAACTGGAAATTTTACTAAGCAGAAAGATTGGGTTTAATTGAAATGCAAAAGAGAAGAGCTTTGGGTAGGCGTGATGCAGCTTGGGCTTAGATCTAAGAGAAAGGAACACTGAGAGTAATGGGAATAAATATAAACAGGAGAGGAATAGATATGTTAACATAATTAGGCAAGTTAAAATGAACTATGAGAAGAACATAGTAAATAAATGTGAAAGTGACCCTAGATTATTTTATAAATATATAAACAGTAAGTTGAAGGTAAAGAAACAAATTACTAAATGAGAGTTGATGCTCGGACGTATGAAAATGTATCTACATGTGTGAGGTAATGAATAACAAATTGGGGTCCGTTTTTACTAGAGAGGAAGGTTTTGACGAACCACAGGCGGGAGTACTGGAGAGTGGTCTTAGTAAGATTGAAATAACTAGAGATGAGCTGTTATCTGCGATGAGAGGACTTGAAGTAAGGAAAGCTATGGGACCGGATGAAGTGTCTGCCTGGGTTTTAAAGGAGTGTGCAGAGCAATTAGTGGAGCCAGTGAGGGACATATTCAAGCTTCCTTAGATAAAGGACAGGGTTCCTGTTGAATGGAAAAGAGCTAATATCATTCCGATATACAAGAATGGAAACCCTGAGGACCCTCTACACTATAGACCAGTTTCACTTACTAGTATTGTATGCAAGATTTGTGAAAAGCTAATTAGGAAGAGATGGATGAAAATGTTGGAGAGAAAGAAATAATAACCCCAAAGCAATTTGGATTCAGAGAAGGGACATCTTGTGTTACCAGTTTGCTATGTTATACAGTAGGGTGATAGATGTACTCCAAGAAAGAGGCGGATGGGTGGACTGCGTCTACTTAGACCTTTCCAAAGCATTCGATAAGGTACCACATAAGAGATTGTTATCTAAGCTTGAGACGCTAGGATGTGTCAGGGGGAGTTTGCTGAAATGGATGGAGAGCTATTTAACAGATAGGGAAATGAGGACCAACATTAGAGGAACTTAATCATCGTGGCGGAAAGTTGAGAGTGGTGTGCCGCAGGGATCTGTGTTGGCACCTCTCATGTTCCTTATGTACGTGAATGACCTGCCGATAGGCATAAACTCTTACATGTCAATGTTTGCAGATGACGTAAAAATTATGAGACAAATAACAAATAAAAAGTAGTTGTGAGGAGCTGCAAGGGGATTAGATAAAATATACGAATGGAGCACCAAGTGGAAAATGAAATTTAATATAAGTAAATGTCATGTGTTAAATATGGGAAGAAGTGTGAATAGACCAAATTGGGAGTACAGGATGGGAGATAATAAAATTAGCAAGGCCGAAAAAGAAAAAGATTTAGGGTTGATTATACAAGAGACTTTGTCGCCGGAGAAACATATTAACAAGCTCTTTAGCGGAATGTATGCAATGGCCGGGAATATGAAAGTTGCTCTGAACTATTTGGATGAGACCATGGTAGCGAAAATTATGAAGAGTATGATTAGACCAAGATTGGAGTATGCAGCAGTGGTGTGGTCCCCGCATCTAAAGAAGCATATTCACAAGTTAGAAAGAATCCAGAGAGCAGTCACTAGATTGGTTCCAAGTCTCAGAGAACTGCCATATGAAGGGAGGCTAGACAAATTACATCTACCGAGTCTAAAAGAGAGGAGAGAGAGGGGAGACATGATAATGATGTACAAATGTACCCGGGGGCTGGAGAGGCTGGATAGGGAGGATATATTAATTATGGATACAGGAATAACTAGAGGCCACAGCTACAAAGTAAAAAGACCTACCTGCAAGAACGATATCAGGAAGTTTAGCTTCCCCTATAGATGTATTGACAAATGGAATGGGTTGGAGGAGGAGGTGGTGGGGGCAAGGAACATCCATATTTTCAAGAAAAAATTGGATAAAAAGTAGACTGAGAGACGGGACAACACGAGCTTAGCTCAACTCCTGTAAACTACAATTAGGTAAATACAATTAGGCAATTAGGTAAATACACTTCCAGGCGCACCCTTCATATTAATCGTCTCCCCGAGCCAGGCGCCTGATGGACTATTATCTAGTCCAACTTGCGCCCGACCCCTTCCCCCAAATGACCACGTGTTCACTCAACTATTCACAAGCATTCTCCATTAATTTCTGTTTATTACCACTTCCTTTGCCTGATCTATAGTCATTCCTCTATCATCCAAAGCTTGTCTTACACAGTCTCCATCTCAATGGGGGTCTACCTGCCCTTCTATCCCCTTGTATCTGACTCATATATTCTCTTTGTAAGCCTTTCATCTCCAGTCGTTCAACATGACCATACCAGCTCACCCCCCTTCTGTCCACTCTGGCTGACAAATGTACCAGCTGCCCCAATCACTTACGTATCTCTTCATTCCTCAACCCGTCTCTACGGGTAACTCACACATACTCCTCAAGCATCATCTCCATCCCATCCAGCTTCTTCTCTCCTTTTTTCTTCAGAGCCCATGTCTCAGCCCCCATACATCACTGTTGCAAACAATTCCTTAATACATTGCACTTTTCACTTTCATTCCGAGATTCTCGTCTTCCACATACTTCCCATTGCTCCGAAAAACCTTCCTTCCTTCACACACTCTCTGTTTACCTCCATTTCCATAACTCCACTCCTGCTTATCGATCCTCCTAGATAGGAAAACACTCTACTTGTTCCAATATTTCCCCATCCAGCCTCACATCCTAGATTCACCTCCGATCACCCCTATTACGAACCATTACTTTACTTTATTGACGTTCACCTTCAGTTTCCTCCTCCCACAAACCACTTAAACTCTTTGACTACCCGCTGCAATTTTCCTCAGAAAAAAGCTGGTACAGTTATATTCTATCATCACGTGAGCCTGGTCTCCACGGCAGCTGAGCCTCCTTATTATAAATGGATTGTAATAATTTTGTACATTCTCGGCAATCAAACATGGCATTTTTTGCATGGCTAGTTGGTATAGTTGTGTTCAAAAGTAAAGTCAATTGTTCATCTTTGATTACCTATCGATTATATATAAGAAAAATGCCCTCAACACATTACCATGTGAATTGAGCCTTTATATGGTTACTGTAATACCTACATTATAGGTTTGACTCCTGCAAGGAGATAAAAGAAAACCTAATACAGTAACTTCCGTTAATCCGAAGGGCAGCGGACCGGCCCTCGTTCGGATTAGTGGATTTTTCGGATTATCGGACTTTACCCCTATGAACCTGTGTATTAATGGCCTGACGAAAACATTGACGCATTAGGCCACCCAAATGACACACACACATATCATATGTTCATGAAATCACTTCAAAAGTTTACCATTGTCATTGTAGCCTATTACAGTCGACCCCCCAATTTCGCGAGAATAGGGGTGACAGGAGGCATCGCGTATTGGAATTGGGGTATGAACTAACTTTAATGGGAATAATTAGATTGGGTGACATCTCTCAATTATGGCCTATTTTCGAAATGTTGTTGGCCCTATTTTTTCGACATTTTTGGCTCTACAGTACCAGTCTATATCTTATATATAAGAAGAACAATGAATACAAATATGAAACCTTACCTTAAAATTAGTAGTAGATAGGCTAGGACTAGGACTAGGACCGTAGGACTTCACCTTTTTCTATAAACTCTCCCTCCTAACCAAATCGTACGAACAAGTTTACTCTGACAAGCCTATTGCACAGTTTCCTTCTCCTCTTTTCTTGCGAAAACAACAATTCACCTTCATTTTGTGTGTTATCTTCTTATATTGGCGTGGCATGGCGAAAAAAAAAGTGGCAGGCACTACAAACGTTTGGTCACTCCGCAAGGCTATGAGCGCTTGAGCGGGATGTGGGAGGGAGGGTAAGCGGTAGGAAGGCAGCAAGTATGCCCGTCTTCTTCTTTTTTCAGAGCTACTCCTGGGCCTCGCGAAACGTAGACGTGCTAGCGTATCAAGCGGGAATAGCGGATTTGGCCCCTTCTTAGCTCTCGATTCGTGTATTTGGTACCACTTCGCGTAATTAATGCTTAATTAACTAATGTTACTTTCGCGGGGTAACTCGTGTATTCGTGTTTTCGCGAATTGTGGATCGTGTATTGGGGGTCTGACTGTACCTACTTCAAAACCATATGTCCGCAACGCCTACTAGCGAGTTTGTCTTGCTCTTGAAGATCAGATCAGATTTGTTCGGGAAGTAATGCCTTAACAACGGCACTTCCTGAGAGGTTCTTGTAATTTTCCTTTTGTGATTTTCCTTTTGTGACGTGCTCTGTTATATTATATTGTATTGAAAGCACCCTTGTCTTGTTGTCTTGAAAGCACCCTTGGGACGCTCCGATCACTGAACTATAAATAGTAGCGTATCGGACCGTCCAAAAGGTGCGTTTTCAAGCTCAAGACTGAATGCGCTTGCAGAAAATGCGGTGCAAGCCAGTAGCGCATCGGAGCGTCCAAGGATTGCGTTCAAGAGCAAAAACAAAACTCTCTAGCAGACGATGTAGTGTTTACGTTTATATCAGTAGCTTCCTTTGACCATTAATCTGAATGTTTTGAAGTAGGGTAATAGGCTACAATGGACAATGGTAAACTTTTAAAGTGAATTCATGAACATATGATATGTGTGTGCTCCATTATGTGTCATTTGAGTGGACTAATGCCTCAAAAAGGGGACTTTGGGACTTCTTGAAATTCGGACCATCGGGTGAATTCGGATTTGGCATCAAGGCGGCACACCATGGCGGAAGGCGGACGCAAGTTTTGAGGCTCCGGCATATGTATGGGAATGGTCAATTAATTCACGGAATATCGAGTGCATACGGGGCTAGCAAGAAGAGGAAGGATTTAGTGAAGTGTTTGGAGGATATATTGGTGTGGTGGAGGGGGTGATATATAGTGTAGAATAGTGTGTAGTGACAGCGGTAGGGTTGTGAGTGTTGAGTTTGTAAAAAACATGGCAGAGGGAATTTCATGACGGAGGCGGAAGGAAGGTTACAACGTTTTCGGGGATTTAGAGCACAGATAAGAAGTTAGAAGAGGTTAGTATTGTTGTGAAGGATTTGGAAAGTGGATGAGTGATACGGAGAAATGGAAGGGGGATATTGGTGAGAAAGTTAAGGCACTGTGTGTAATGTGTGTGACAGGTGGGGAAGGGAATAGGCCTAGCGAAGGAAGTGATAGGCCTATTTTGGCAGTTAATGAGAGCCTAGAGATGGTATTGAAAAGGGTAGATGAACTGGGAGCAGAGAATATGGCATGAAGGGAGCAGCTGAAGGAATACGAAGGACGTTTCACGGAAGTAAAGGAGTCGACTGCATGGACGGTGGTAGGTAAACAAAAAGTCAAGGATTTGGAGGATATTATGAAAGAGCAAAAGGAAGAAATGAATATGACCAAAAAAAGTTTTGAGAGTGCAGTTGTAGGGGTCATGAAGAACAAGGAGAGTGTCGTGAGGGAGGCCATGGACAGGGATAGGGGTGTAATCTTGTATGGAGATATAGAGACTCATAGGAATGATAATGGAGTGAGAAAAGTGAGGGATATGGAGACAGTGAAGGAGGTCTTGAAAGGTGTGGATGAGGACGAATATGGATGGGAAGGGCAGGTGGAGGAGGTCAGTAGGATAGGTAGATATAAAAGGGGAGAGATGAGACCTATAAGGGTACAGTTTAAAACTAGGGTAGTGGCGGAGACTGTGACAAATTTTAGTTGGAGGCCTAAATACAAATGAAAACTGAAAACACATAAGACTAAAGAAGGATTTGAGTATAGAACAAAGGAAAAAATTAAGGAATTACAAGAAAAGGCTGATGAAAATAATGGAAAGTTGGATGAGGAGGATAAGATAAATTTTTACTGGAGAGTGAGGGACGGAAAAGTGAGGAAGTGGTTTATAAGAGTTGAAGGAGGGGAAGATCAGGGAGGGGAGAATGTGATGGGAGTTGTGACGGAGGAGGAGAACGTGGGGTGGAGGTGTCAACAGGGAGAGACAGGAGACAAAGAGGCAGACCCAGTAGTGCTAACGGGGGAGTAGGGTACGGACTGGAGGAGCGGGATGGTGTAATTGCTGAAGGAATGGTAGATGGATTAAGGATTATGTTTAGTAATGTGGATGTGTTACCCAGGACAAGAAAAGAGAAACTGATATGTAGGTTGCAGGATGAAGAGGAAAAACCTGATGTCATAGCCTACAGGAAGTAAGACCAAAAAATGCTAGAATTGAAAGGGAACTGGTGGAATATAGTTTGGAGGGTTTGAGTTATATGAGAGAAATGCTATTAGAGCAGAGGTCGGAAGAGGACTGTTTATTTATGTAAGAAAAGAGCTCAAGGTTAATGAGGTGGATATGAGACAGCAGTATTGTGAGTATTTGTGTATTGAAGTAAAATGTGTAAGAGGATCAATTCTAATTGCCTCTATATATAGAAGCCCAAATAATAGCAGGGGAGAGGATGATAACCTACTGAAAGCAATGGAGGAGAATAGAGAGAGAACAAATATAAATTTTGATTGGAGATTTCAATTTGCCAAGGATCAACTGGGCAAATTGTACTACTCCAGTGGGACAGGGTAGCCTGGAATAAGTTATAGAGAAGTGAGAGATTGTTTTTTAACGCAACATATTGTAGAATATGACAAAGATATAGAGATGGGACGCAGGGGAGTGTACTGATTTGATTTTTAGCAATGAGAGGATATAGTGGAACATGTTATGTGGATAGTAGAGTGACCATGCCTGTATAAGCTTTAGTTGTAACATTAAATCAGAGAGGGATAATAGAAGCAATAGAAAAATTATAGGTTTGACTCCTGTAAGGAGATAAAGAAAACCTAATATTTAGTAGTGGCCCCGTAATCATTGACGAACATGCCTATTACATAAGGCATCCTCTTCAAACACTAATCCGCCGTAGTTTGAATCTACCGCGCAGAGCATTTAAAAAACTGAGGAGCCTTCATCATGAGCGCAACGCGACCTCACTCATGGCTTCAGTCATTATGAATTGGGTTCTCACTACGAAAAAACTTCGTAAAAAAATAAAAACAAAAAGAAAATAAGAATAACTATCCAATAAGCTTTCCATCATATCGTGGATGTACTTGTGTGGATTTCTGACCAGACGCTGAATCAGGCGTCATTCCTCCTTCACTGACATATCAAGTAAAACCAAAATCCTTAATACATCAACGAATGGGAAGGGGACGGTCGGGAGGGCCCCAGTCGTCAATGATTACGGGGCCACTACTAAATATTAGGTTTTCTTTATCTCCTTACAGGAGTCAAACCTATAATTTATTAGTGGCCCCTCCATCATTGACGAACATGCCTGATATCTAAGACTGGAGGGGGACATTCGTAATCATATCATAACTCTAGAAAAGCAGATAATAAACACAACCACATAGTATTCTTACTTTTGAAAAATGTATTTAATACGGCGTAGGCCGGAAATATACAAGAAAAAGGGGGTTCAGGCAGGTGCGTGCTTCAAAGAAGCCTGCCCGACAAAAATGGGTAACCCTGAAGATTCTGAACACAGATCTGTAGTTACAAAAGGCACCCCACTCAACGAGTGGTGACAAATAATAAGTTATAAGTTTATATGTGCACATCATAAACCCCAAAATACATGTGGAGATCAATTGCCAATGAACTCCATTGAACTAATATTACATTGCTTTCGCAGCTAAAACTACTATAACAACACCGTTGTTTTGTACTAAACCTTGTACTAGCACAAATTCTCGCAGAGAAATTTTCATATCACATTTTAACCTTAAATTGTATCACAGCTCTCATACTCCGGCGGGGTCTAGGGTGTCCTATGTCAACTGACTGCACCCCCCCCCCCCCCTTCCGTGAAAATAAACATAAGTGACTGCAGGGCCACCTAGACCCTCTGCCTTAAAGCTATACATGGTAAGGAAGGTTTGTCTAGAGCAACTGACAAGTATCTAGAGAGAAACGTATGATTAGACGCCCACAACTGTGTGGGCGCAATATCTTCAACTGAAAAGTTTTTCAGGAAACGTAAAGAGGCCCGCCCACTGCGTAAATCGTGGGCCCTACCCACAACGCCGGGATTACTCTCTTTAATGACTTCTACCAGAAGAGAGGCTAATCGCCGTTTAAGTAAGCGTTTACCCGTACTCGCTACCCATAAAGCACCTTGGGGGTTATGAGGAGCTATTCTCAAATATTGGTTAGAGCTTGCACTGGACATAAATTATGATGCACCTTTCCCCTTTTTAACGCCGGCACCGTGAACTCAGAAAACACGTGTGCACTATGCTCATTCTTGGCTACAAACGCCGGGGAGGGTGCAATGGAAATTGAATCATTAAGTCTACCAAACCTAAGACAATTAGGTGTGTTGCTCATCGCCGCCAGCTCAGACACTCTGTTTCCGGTGGCCAAAGCCAAAAGGAAAACTGCCTTCTTTAAGATTAAAGCAAAGTCTGCAGTATTTTGATACAGACGAGAATGAAGTAAAGACAAAGCTTTGTCCAGAGACCAAGTAGGCATGAGCTGACGGGGAGGTGGGCGGAGTTTAAAACACGCTCTCATAAATCCTGTTTCCTCCGCCACCGGTATGGATAGACCTGTAAGGTCGAAAAAGGGCACTCTAATCGCAGTTAAGTGATTCTTCAAAGTAACCACAGATAAACGTTTCTGCTCAAACAGATAGTTCAAGTAATTAAAAACCAATGCCACTGAGGGTACAGTTTGTTCCGTTCTAACAATCCAAGAAGTAAAAGCTTTCCAATGAGATTGATATTGTCGCTTAGTAGACTGAGTATATTGATTGAGCAATTTATTGGTCACATCCCTACCGTATGGTGCTAGCCACTTGGCCTCCTGAATGTCCATAATACAAAAGTCAGCGAGGTCGCTAGGTTGCCAATCGTGTCTAAGTGGAAGTACCCGACCGGGAGCGATACCGGGTCCGGGCACCACATTATTAATTGCTGGTACCACACCTGCGCCGGCCACAGGGGCGCGATTAGCGAGACTAAGCCTCGATAAACTCGTAGTTTGTTCACTACGTGGCACATTAGTGACGCATCTGGCGGCGGAAACAGATAGATGGAGCTCCATCTGTTCCAGTCTGTCACTAGGGCGTCTGGCCCCCCTGCCGGCGTTATCGCCCGGCGGGTGAGGTATAGAGGGAGCTTGTGAGTCTCCTCGGACGCAAAAAGATCCACTTGTGGATGGGAGAGCTCCGCAATCATTAGGTCGAAAATGGGTTGCTTGAGCTCCCATTCTACTGTCGTGCTCTGTCTCCGGGACAGAGCGTCTGCCCAGACGTTCGCTACGCCTGGGAGATAAGATGCGTGAAGATAAATATCTAGACTGCTGGCTAGAACAAAAATCTCTTCCGACACGAGTAGCAACTTCCTTGACCTCGTTGACCCTTGTTTCTGAATACAGTGAACTGCATTCAGATTGTCCATTCTGAAGGCCACCGACTTGCCCCGTAACGCCGGGCCGTGAGCCTGAAGGAAATACAAGGGGACTAGTAACTCTTTGACATTTATGTGAGAGATTTCTAAGTGGGACCAAAGTCCCTGACCCTGGTGCCCCTGATTTGACTGAAATCCCCAACCTATGGTGCCTGACGCATCCGTGTCTACCCATACCGTTGGAGGAGGAGAGGTCCATGACATGATTGAGTGCAATGTTTCCCTCTTCGCCCAGACCGCTAGTAAGGTGTGGATTAATTTTGGTATGGGCCATAATTTTCCCGCCGGTAAGAGTGGGAAATATTTGTTGCCTTCCAATATTAATCGTTTTACTTTCAACCGGCCCAACTTGACAGTTAGCTGAATCCAGTTGAGAGAGCCGACCAGAGACTCCCAGACTCTTCGTGTCGTAGTCAGACTGTGAAGAAACCTGAACAGTTTCCTGCGAAACCTGTTGCGATTGTCCACACTCTGACTCAGAGTGGGAGCCGCGGTTGTCCCAGACCAGCCCTATCCACTGAATTACTCTTGAGGGAACAAGGTTTGACTTTACCAGATTTACCTTGAACCCTAGAGTTTTGACATGATTTAAAATTATATTGACATGTTTTATGCATAATTGTTGTGTCTCTGCCACCACCAGCCAGTCGTCTAGATACCACAACACTCTGATTCCCTGTTTTAACAACGGCATCAGGGCTTGCCGGACTAGTTTCGTGAATAATCGAGGTGCTAGGTTCAAACCGAACGGCAACCTCTGAAAACAAAATTTTGGTGCCTGATCCTCAAGGCCAGAAACCTTTGAAATCTTTTGTTGACCGACACGTGCCAATAGGCGTCTGTCAGGTCTAGGGAACACATCCAGCCTCCCGGCGGAAGTGTTAGCCTGATTTGATGAACTGTTAACATTCTGAAAGACTCGTTGTAAATGTGAAGATTCAGATAAGACAGGTCTACGACCGGCCTCATCTGAACACTGTCCCGTTTGGGAACCAAAAACAGTTTTGACGTGAATACAGGGTAATCTGGAGGGACCGGGATGATGACATTCTTGGCAATCATCTCCTGGACCAGCGACTCCACCTCTAATGAAACACAATTTGCCGTTGTCGGCTGACGTAAGCGAGGTCGCCGGAGCCACTGCCAAGTGATGCCTTTGCGTGCCACCATCCGTGCCCAGGTTTTTAACGGCCATGCTTGGTGACACGTTCGGAACGACCCAGTTAGCAGACAAGGGTTCGCCGGCTGTACTTCCCTCGGTTCCTCCGGCTCTAAGACAGGCACTGGGAGTGAGAGAGACTTTAGTTTTTTGATGGTGGGTTTGGTGGTGTTGGACGCTTCGCCGGCTGGTTGGTGTGGGCCGAAGACTGGCCCTGCCCCGGCTTATACTGGCCGCGTCCCCTCTGTCCTGAAAACCCTCTCTGTCTATGCCTGAACTGACCCAGGGGGGATTGGGAGGACTTAGGCGGAAGAAACGGCTTAGAACCCCCTGGCTGAGCTTTAGTAGGAGGCTTAGGTTTGGGGAAGTTAAATGCAGGTTTCTTAGCCTGTGCGGGACTGTGCTTCACGGCCTGTGCCATGTTAAACACTGTTCGCCATACATCAGGGGACATTAAAGAAGGAGTAAGTACTGGGGACATTACCACCTGGTTAGCAATGCGATCAGGCAGCTTGCGAACTAATGACATCCTAAGATCCTGTCGTGCTCGCACCGCCTCAAGTAAGGCTGTGCGTATGTCACCTAAGGATTGAATCGACGACTGAAGAATCAGACGCCGGGATAACTCAACTGATCTTCGAGCATCCGCGTCTGCGATTGCCTGAGTAGACCTGAGTAAAGACTTAGCCACCTGTTGAGAAACTATGTACTGTGAAAACAGGCGGAAAGCTTTTCCCCTTAGCCTAAATTCTCTGTCTAGGTGAGAAGGGGTAGGGGTAGTGAATGGTTCCTTTAGTTCACAAAGATTAATCTTAGGGGCAGCTAGAAAAGAAAATAAAGCTGACGGAACTCCGCCGGCAGAACCTACCAGCATGGAGAACCATGAATGTGTATCCTGAGGGATCTGGTGGGAAGATTTAGAAGTGAAAGTGGTTGCAAAGTTTTGAGCCTCTACCTCCCAATCCACCCAAGGTCCTGGTCCCAACTGTCCCACCTTCAACACTGGATTAGCTGTCTCGTCTGTGACGGTCTGTAAATCTAGTTCAGGAGTAAGAGCCTTAATATCATTAAACCCATCCAGCTTAGACCAGTCTGAAAAAAGTTTTGAAGCTGAGGCAGGGGGTAAAGCAGGCTTAGATGCATAAACAAAATAATCCTGATGATAATAACTAGGTATAGCCTTGATATTTACGTCCAAAACATTACCCAAGGCATCCAATGCCCTTAATTTCTTTGACTTATTTCCCTGGATAAACCACTCACGTGGTACCGGGAGTTCCCCTGACAAGGTAGGCTGGGCAAGCTCTGGCTTAGAGGGGTTCAAAGGAACCCATGACTCGTCTGGCCCATAAAGCAGGGGCATAGCTACCTTTCTAAGAGGCGCTTTGTCTAGAGGGGGTGGATTAACATCCGTAATGACCCTGACATTTGACGTAGTGAATGCCGCCGTAGCTGGCTTAGAGCTCCCTGCCGGTGACAGAGTAGGAGGGTTAGGAATCTTAGATAAATCGATTGACGTTATCAGAGGCCGTACCGCAGAACTTGTCAAGGGAGCCCCCAAGTCCATTGTGGGGTTTTCTCGTTGTTGATTAAAGAATTTAGATAGAGCATGAGTAAGTAACCCATCAATTTCTTGTGCTGTAACAAACTGGTTAGATGCAGAACTTTCAGGTGAATCAGTATTATCATGGGCGGCGTCCAGGCCTGAGCCTGACCCTTGTCCATCCCTATCTGAAATTATTGACACTTCATCTTGTTCCTCCCGATCCTCCTGAGAAGACCCCGCCGAGGCAGGGGCACCTTGTTTCCAAGATAAGTCAGGGATAGAGGATGGGGTCGCCGCGTCCCTGTGGACATCGGCTACTGTGTGACTCGTATGAGTCGGACGTGGATGGTCAGACCCTGGCTGAGCAAACCGCCAAACACCGAGGCTCTGGCCTACGCTCTCTTGAGAGTCTGAAACATTCTCAATTATTGAATTTCCTGAACTTTCCGTTTCTAGGGTTAAAATATCAATAGGTAAATCTTGTTTAGGGACAGGCGCTTCACTATACTCTGAGGCTGTAACAGAAACATTTTCAGGTGTAGAGGTACGATGAGATGCCCTAGACTTAGGAGAATGTCGAGAGGACTTCCTATGGGAATCCTTTTTGGAGGATTTGTGGCTACGGTGTGACCGCGAACTAGACCTAGGTTTGGAAGAATCACCACCATGACCACTGGGGGAAGCTTCAGTCTTACACTTCTTACTAGCCGGGGAAGAGGCCCGACTTGAAGACTGCTGTCTGAGAGGTGACCTTGACCTCGATCTCGCCTGCGACGAGGAGGTGGCTGCCGGGGGAGTAGGCTCTCTCGGGCGTTTAGACGTATCCACAGACGATACAGAACCCTGGCTAGTCTCTGTCGGCTTAAAACCCGTTACTCTAGAGGTACGTTTAGGGGGAGGGTGCTCTGACAGCAACTTATCCCAAAGTGGGACGTTGTCACATTGAAGTGACTTATGTGCGACAATGGTAGTGTAGGCCGACATTTGTTGTCTGACCTCTCTCAACGCTACCGCCGCGGTCTTGTCATTGTCACACAGGACTTTATTGGCTAATTGGGAGCAAAAGGAACAATTAAGTGTAACCCAGAGACCCCTTGAACGGTCTAGACATCTAACACACCTTATGCAAAGGGTATGCGCAAAAAAATTGGGATACCCGCGCAAGTAGGGGTAATGCACAGGGCAAAAACTGGGGCCACAGTAGCCATGACAGAGACTGGTGTGAGGAAACTACCGCCGGGTCTGTATTGGTCCGCCGGAGCTCAGCTCTGGAAAAATAAAGAAAAATTTCCAGGAATTAATGCTCATAAGGTTAACCCAAGTGTTCGCATACAAGTGTTAATAACCCGCCGGGTAACGGGATGCAAAGACACAGCTAACACATCTCGCTACGCGGCTGGGTGTAAAGAGGCTAAACAAATCTTCTTAGCTAAAGAACATGAAGAATACCCTCTGATATAATGGTCCAGTATGGCACTTATAGTCTGTAGGAGGTGGTGACTGTCTCAAGATTCAATTTTGTAACAAAGCCCCCCTCATAAAGACGCCGGCCCTTGAAATATTTTAGTAGAATAGCCCAGGGCAGGAATATACGAGATCTGATTTTTTAACGAATTGTCCCAAACGATCGTCGTAAAAATAGAAGGCGGCGATACTGAAAGTATCACCCAATTAAGGTTAATCGAAATTGAATTTGTTTATAAATTCCTTAGTTCCTCCACTTAGGGGCACCCGCCGGGTGTGGGAATCGATTTGGTTAAACCTCACTAAACCTTCAATTGCCGTAAGAGTAAAGGCAGCGATACACAGAGTATCACTCAAATGGATTGGTTAACTATATGAGACCTAAGTCGTTTATCCCACCCTGCTCAGGTGCACCCGCCGGGTGGGAAGTCTAAAAGTTAACCCCACAAGTTCCTGACCCCACTTCTTTGTAAAAGATCGCCGGGGAGGAACGCCTAAACAACAGCTAGGTTTTCCATGTGGTTGTCGTAAACCAGGTAGAAAAAACCTATAAAAACGAGTGTTCTCAAGAACGTCGTTTTTTTATATATCTATATATTTATATGTAAGGATGGGTACCGCCATCCCGCCGGGAATTTAAAGGAGGCCTGAAACCAGGCACCCACAGAGACGCAGTCCTGGAGAGCCACAGACACCTCCCCACGCCGGGGAACCAGCCAGAGTTAAAAACCACGTGTGGCCCAACACTGCTCATCGGTCAGGATTTTTCATGGTGAAACCGAGAAAAACCCGCCGGAAGGCAAACCCCACCCTGAACAGACACCATCTGAACAATACGACACGAGGAGAGACACGCACGACTAACCAAGGTCACAACATAATCCGTGGAATTAGCCAATACACAACTAAACCAGGAAACAATTATAGTCCGAGGAATTAGCCAATACACAACTAAAACCCGGATACACATGACACAGTAGGGCATATTTATAAAATAAATAATAACACTAGACATGTGGCAAAGCTACGAGCGGCTGGCTAGGCCTAGGTAGACGGCATGAAAATAGTTGAAATATAAACACACACTGGAATATCACAACAGGAACCACCGCCAACACACCACCGTAGCGATAACTTCCCACCCCGGGAAGCCTGACACGGACCCAGAAAAAACTTCACTAAGTGAAGAAAAATACGCTGGGAACGTCAGCAAACACACAGCTTACCTCATCAGAAGGATAAAAGGCAGCAATAATTAACGCGTAATGAAAGCCGCCTGCATCACCAACTAACACAACTGTGAAAAGTTCACGTGTCCACAACAGGACCACGAGGGTACATCCGAAATAGATGCCCCATACACACGACCCAAAATACACTGCACTGCGGGCAACCAGCCCAGGACACTTCTGCTACGCCTATCCTAACCTTACTCGATACATCCTAGAGTAAACAAATGAGAAAAAACTCACTAGGGACGCAACGAATGCGGAACCAGCGGAGCCTGAAAGGTACGTCCGGGCAGGCTGAGCGCAGAGCAAAGAAGGAGGAATGACGCCTGATTCAGCGTCTGGTCAGAAATCCAGACAAGTACATCCACGATATGATTGAAAGCTTATTGGATAGTTATTCTTATTTTCTTTTTGTTTTTATTTTTTACGAAGTTTTTTCGTAGTGAGAACCCAATTCATAATGACTGAAGCCATGAGTGAGGTCGCGTGTGCTCATGATGAAGGCTCCTCAGTTTTTTAAATGCTCTGCGCGGTAGATTCAAACTACGGCGGATTAGTGTTTGAAGAGGATGCCTTATGTAATAGGCATGTTCGTCAATGATGGAGGGGCCACTAATAAATATACATAGAGCAGATTATGAGCTGCTGAGACGGTGTTTGGACATTGACTGGGGGGAATATTTGAACGGTGAAGACGCTGAAGGAATGTGGAGGAAAATTAGAGTCAAACTGGAGAATGCTGTATCCAAAAGTGTACCAGTAAGGGAATATAAGGATAAAACAAAATTGAGGAAAAGAACTAACCCAGAATTACCAATGAAAAGAAAGCTTTAGATATTGATTAGAAGAAAGAAACGATTGTGGGAAAGATTAAAATTGTTAAAAAAGAACAGGGGGTCTAGTATAGAGGCTAAGGAAGTGGATCTGGAACGCAGACAAATAAACAATAAAATAAGGTGGGAAACAAGGAGTGAAGAGAGGGAGAGGAGAGAGAGATAGCTAGAAATGTGAAGGATAATCCAAAAATATTCTGGAAGTACATTCAGGAAAAGTTAACAAGAAGAGTAGGGATCCCAGAGCTGGTAGGGGGGTTGAATGATTGGAGTAGAGCGGAGACTGATAAGGAGAAAGCAGAGGTGCTGGGGAAATACTTTGGGGGGGTACTAACAGTGGAGTCGGAGGATGCAGTGCCTACTATTCCCATCAAACAGGCACCGGCACTAGAACTAATAGAGTTTTCCCATGCTAGAATAAGAAGGGCTATAGAAAAAATGAACAGAAGTAAGTCACGGGCACCGGATGGGATACACCCAAGAATCATAAAGGAAGGAGGGGAGATGTTAGTAGAGCCATTGAAAATGTTATTTGAGGTATCGTTTAATACAGGACAAATCCCGATGGACTGGAGAGAGGCGAACATAACAGCTATATTTAAGAAGGGAAAGAGAAATGACCCAGGGAATTATAGACCAGTCAGTTTGACAAGTGTTGTGTGTAAACTAATGGAAACGGTAATTAGAGAAGGAATAATGGATCATATGAAGTCAAACCAACTTTTCAGTGGGAGACAGTTCGGATTCTTGCCGGGGAGGTCGACGGTACTACAGCTAATAAGGTGGTAGATGATTGGATGCAAATTCTAGAAGATGGTGATGTAATAGACGTGGTATATTGCGATTTTATGAAGGCCTTCGATAAGGTCCCACATAAAAGGTTAATAGAGAAAGTTAGAAACTATAATATAAGGGAGAAATGTGTGAAATGGATAGAAGCCTTCCTGAAAGATCGGAGACAGAGGGTACTGGTGAATGGAATAGGCTCGGGGTGGAGAGAAATTACAAGTGGGGTACCTCAGGGATCTGTGTTGGGACCACTGCTGTTCGTTATATTTATCAACGACTTGCCTGAAGTTATAACTAATGGAAGTGAGGTATACCTGTATGCGGATGACACTAAACTGTATAGAAGAGTGAGGAGTAAGGAAGATATGGGTTTGCTTCAAAGAGATGTGGAGGGCATGAAGGGATGGTCTGAGCATTGGTTAATGCCTTTTCATCCAAAAAAATGCAAGTACATGCGGATTGGGACCAGGAAGATAGACAAGGTAGGATACAGTATGTATGAAGCGATGGAGGAAGTGAATGCAGAAAAGGATATAGGAGTAGTGATAGACAATAAGTTAAATTTCTCAGAACATTTAGCGGAAAAGATAAACAAAGCCAATAGAATTGTAGGGCTGATAAGGAGGACATTTGTGTCACTTGACGAAGAAATCTTCAGGAATCTCTATACAGCGCTGGTTAGGCCGCACCTGGAATATGCAAACCAGGTGTGGGCTCCATATTGGTAAAGGATATAGAAGCAGTGGAGAAAGTGCAGAGGAGAGCTAGCAAGCTGGTACCAACGTTGAAGAACGCGGGCTATGAGCAGAGGTTGAGGACACTGGCATATAGGAGAAAGAGAGGGGATATGATAGAGACTTTTAAGATAGTGTCAGGAAAGTACGATGAGGATGTGTGTGAAGGTATCTTCTTGATGCGGGAGGGAACAAGAACGAGAGGACACTCTAAGAAAATTTACAAAGAAAGAATATAGGTTTGACTCCTGTAAGGAGATAAAGAAAACCTAATATTTAGTAGTGGCCCCGTAATCATTGACGAACATGCCTATTACATAAGGCATCCTCTTCAAACACTAATCCGCCGTAGTTTTGAATCTACCGCGCAGAGCATTTAAAAACTGAAGAGCCTTCATCATGAGCGCACGCGACCTCACTCATGGCTTCAGTCATTATGAATTGGGTTCTCACTACGAAAAAACTTCGTAAAAAATAAAAACAAAAATAAAATAAGAATAACTATCCAATAAGCTTTCCATCATATCGTGGATGTACTTGTGTGGATCTCTGACCAGACGCTGATTCAGGCGTCATTCTTCCTTCACTGACATATCAAGTAAACCAAATCCTCAATACATCAACGAATGGGAAGGGGACGGTCGGAGGGCCCCAGTCGTCAATGATTACGGGGCCACTACTAAATATTAGGTTTTCTATCTCCTTACAGGAGTCAAACCTATAATTCATCAGTGGCCCCTCCATCATTGACGAACATGCCTGATTTCTAAGACTGGAGGGGGACATCCGTCATCATATCATAACTCAACAAAAGCAGTTAATAATAACAACCACATAGTATTCTTACTTTTGAAGATATATTTAACAACGGCGTAGGCCGAAAAAATACAAGAAAAAGTTCAGGCAGGTGCCTGCTTCAAAGAAGCCGGCCTGACAAAAATGGGTAACTGAAGATTCTGAACACAGATCTGTAGTTACAAAGGCACCACTCAACGAGTGGTGACAAAAAATAACAAGTTATAAGTGTCTATCTATCTATCTATTGCCTGACGCCGTGATCCCCGAAGGTGTGGCCACGAACGAACCGCCCCCATGCAACCTCTGTTCCCAGTCAGTCGACGCCCCTCCCCCCAACCAGCACCGCCTTCGTTCATGTAGTTCCTCACTCCATCCTTCCACCTCATATTCGGTCTACCTCTCCCCCTCCGTCCCTCCACCTCGCTCTCGTACACCCTCTTAGTCATTCTCGCTTTCCATACGTTCCATATGGCCAAACCATCTCAAGTTGTTCCTTTTCACACTTTCCAGCACATCTACCTCCCACACCACCTCCTTCTTACTTCCTCATTAGTCTGTCTATCCCTCCATGTAACTCCGCACGCACTCCTTAAGTAATTCATTTCCACTGCTCTCACTCTTGGTCTGAGTCTCTCAACCAACGTCCATGCTTCGCTTCCGTAAGTCAGTGTCGGATTACCACACTGTCATGCAAGGACTCTTCACTTCCATACTGACCACCCTATTTCTTGTTACTGCTTTTAGCGTTCCTACAACCCTCTTCCCCTGTTGTACCCTCTCCCGCACCTCTCATCCATAGTCCCATCTTTACTCAACACACTGCCAGACTTAAAAGAGTTGACGATCTCCATAGCCTGACCGTTCAGCTTCACCTCAACTCTGTGACTTCACCCCTTTCGAAGGACCATAACCTTGCTCTTCCCCGTATTACCTTCAAATGTCGTTTTCGCACACTGTTCCAAACTCATTTACCAGACCCTGCAACTCCCATTCATTATCACTCATCAGAAACTGTATCATCCGCAAACAGCAGTATAGGTAGCTTCCACTCAATTCCCTCCCTTTTCAGCGATACACCAACATTCACTGCTCTTGATAGTATTTCTTTCATGACTCCATCCATAGATACAGTAAACAACCACGGGGACATCACACACCCCTGTTTCAAACCAACATTCAGGTCAAAGAACTCGCTCTGCTCACTCTCCACACGTACTGCCGCCTTTGCACCCTCATACATGCTCTTCACTGCTTTCAGCAACTTGCCCTCTACTCCGTATATTCTAAGTACTTTCCACAAACCTTCTCTATCCACTCTGTCATAGGCCTTCTCCAAGTCCATAAAGGCAACATACACCTTTTGTTTCTTCTCCAGATACTTCTCCACAACACAATTCAGGGTAAAAATCTGATCTACAAATCCTCTTCCCTTCCTAAAAACCTCCCTGCTCGTCGCCTATCCATTTCTCCGTTCTCACTCTCACTCTCTCAATCACTACCCTACTGTATACCTTCCCTACTACGCTTAGAAGACATATTCCTCGGTGGTTACCAACACACTCTTTCCCCTTTGCCCTTATATAGGGGGACTATTATGCCAGTCTTCCAGTCATCGGGTGCACTCCCCTTCTCCCATAAGTTTATATGTGCACATAATAAACCCCAACATAAACTTGGAGATAAATTGCAAAGGAACTCCATTGTTCTAATATTAAATTGCTTTCGCAGCTAAACTACTCTAACAACACCGTTGTTTTGTACTTAACATTGTACTAGCACAATTTCTCACTGAGAAATTTTCATATCACATTTTAACCTTAAATTGTATCACAGCTCTCATACTCCGGCGGGGTCTAGGGTGTCCTATGTCAACTGACTGCACCCCCCCCTTCCCGTGAAAGTAAACAAAAGTGACTGCAGGGCCACCTAGACCCTCTGCCTTAAAGCTATACATGGTAAGGAAGGTTTGTCTAGAGCAACTGACAAGTATCTAGACAGAAACGTATGATTAGACGCCCACAACTGCGTGGACGCTATGTCTTCGACTGAAAAAAATTTTCAGGAAACGTAAAGAGGCTGCCCATTTGCGTAAATCGTGGGCCCAACCCACAACGCCGGGATTACTTTCTTTAATGACTTCTACCAGAAGAGAGGCTAATCGCCGTTTAAGTAAGCGTTTACCCGTACTTGCTACCCATAAAGCACCTTGGGGGTTTCGAGGAGCTACTCTCAAATATTTGGTTAGAGCTTGCACTGGACATAGATTATGATGCACCTTTCCCCTTTTTAACGCCGGCACCGTGAACTCAGAAAACACGTGTGCACTATGCTCATTCTTGGCTACAAAACCTGGGGAGGGTGCAATGGAAATACATTCATTAAGTCTACCAAACCTAAGACAATTAGGTGTGTTGCTCATCGCCGCCAGCTCAGACACTCTGTTTCCGGTGGCCAAAGCCAAAAGGAAAACCGCCTTTTTTAAGAGTAATGCAAAGTCTGCAGTATTTTGGTACAGACGAGAGTGAAGCAAAGACAAAGCTTTGTCCAGAGACCAAGTAGGCATGAGCTGACGGGGAGGTGGGCGGAGTTTAAAACATGCTCTCATAAAACCTGTTTCCTCCGCTACCGGTATGGAAAGACCCGTAAGGTCTAAAAAGGGC
Source organism: Paralithodes platypus (assembly GCA_032716605.1). Lineage (NCBI taxonomy): Eukaryota > Metazoa > Arthropoda > Malacostraca > Decapoda > Lithodidae > Paralithodes > Paralithodes platypus. The sequence continues at coordinate 709,659 of CM064490.1, read as the reverse complement.
ACTCTAATCGCAGTTAAGTGATTTTTTAATGTTACCACAGATAAACGTTTCTGCTCAAACAGATAATTCAAATAATTAAAAACTAATGCCACTGAGGGTACAGTTTGTTCTGTCCTAACGATCCAAGAAGTAAAGGCTTGCCAATGTGATTGATACTGTCGTTTTGTAGACTGAGTATATTGATTGAGTAATTTATTGGTCACATCTCTACCGTATGGTGCTAGCCACTTGGCCTCCTGAATGTCCATAATGCAAAAGTCAGCGAGGTCGCTAGGTTGCCAATCGTGTCTAAGTGGAAATACCCGACCGGGAGCGATACCGGGTCCGGGCACCACATTTTCAATTGCTGGTACCACAACTGCGCCGGCCACAGTGGCGCGATTAGCGAGACTAAGCCTCGATAATCTCGTAGTTTGTTCACTACGTGGCACATTAGTGACGCATCTGGCGGTGGAAACAGATAGATGGAGCTCCATCTGTTCCAGTCTGTCACTAGGGCGTCTGGCCCCCTGCCGGCGTTTTCGCCCGGCGGGTGAGGTATAGAGGGAGTTTATGAGTCTCCTCGGACGCAAAAAAGATCCACTTGTGGATGGGAGAGCTCTGCAATCATTAGGTTGAAAATGGGTTGCTTGAGCTCCCATTCTACTGTCGTGCTCTGTCTCCGGGACAGAGCGTCTGCCCAGACGTTCGCTACGCCTGGGAGATAAGATGCGTGAAGATAAATATCTAGACTGTTGACTAGAGCAAAAATCTCTTCCGACACGTTTAGCAACTTCCTTGACCTCGTTGACCCTTGTTTCTGAATACAGTGGACTGCATTCAGATTGTCCATTCTGAAGGCCACCGACTTGCCCCGTAACGCCGGGCCGTGAGCCTGAAGGAAATACAAGGGGACTAGTAATTCTTTGACATTGATGTGAGAGATTTCTAAGTGGGACCAAAGCCCCTGACCCTGGTGCCCCTGATTTGACTGAAATCCCCACCCTATTGTTCCTGACGCATCCGTGTCTACCCATACCGTTGGTGGAGGAGAGGTCCATGACATTATTGAGTGCAATGTTTCCCTCTTCGCCCAGACCGCTAGTAAGGTGTGGATTAATTTCGGGATGGGCCATAATTTTCCCGCCGGTAAGAGCGGGAAATATTTGTTGCCTTCCAATATTAATCGTTTTACTTTCAACCGGCCCAACTTGACAGTTAGTTGAATCCAGTTGAGAGAGCCGACCAGAGACTCCCAGACCCTTCGCGTCGTAGTCAGACTGTGAAGAAACCTGAACAGTTTCCTGCGAAACCTGTTGCGATTGTCCACACTCTGACTCAGAGTGAGAGCGGCGGTGTCCCAGACCAGCCCTATCCACTGAATTACTCGTGAGGGAACAAGGTTTGACTTTACCAGATTTACCTTGAAGCCTAGAGTTTTGACATGATTTAAAATGATATTGACATGTTTTATGCATAATTGTTGTGTCTCTGCCACCACCAGCCAGTCGTCCAGATACCACAACACTCTGATCCCTTGTTTTAACAACGGCATCAGGGCTTGCCGGACTAGTTTTGTGAATAATCGAGGTGCCAGGTTAAACCCGAACGGCATCCTCTGAAAAACAAAATTTTGGTGCCTGATCCGTAAGGCCAAAAACCTTTGAAATCTTTTGTTGACCGATACGTGCCAATAGGCGTCTGTCAGGTCTAGTGAACACATCCAACCTCCCGGCGGAAGTGTTAGCCTGATTTGGTGTACTGTTAACATTCTGAAAGATTCATTGTGAATGTGAAGATTCAGATAAGACAGGTCTACGACCGGCCTCATCTGAACACTGTCCCTTTTGGGAACCAAAAATAGTTTGGACGTGAATACAGGGTAATTTGGGGGGACCGGGATGATGACATTCTTGGCAATCATTTCCTGGGCTAGTGACTCCACCTCTAAAGAAACAAAATTCGCCGTTGTCGGCTGACGTAATCGAGGTCGCCGGAGCCACTGCCAAGTGATGCCTTTGCGTGCCACCATCCGTGCCCAAGTGTTTAACGGCCATGCTTGGTGACACGTTCGGAACGACCCAGTTAGCAGACAAGGGTTCGCCGGCTGTACTACCCTCGGTTCCTCCGGCCTTAAGGTAGGCGCCGGGAGTGAGAGAGACTTTTGTTTTTTGATGGTGGGGTTGGTGCTGGACGCTTCGCCGGCTGGCTGGTGTTGGCCGAAGACTGGCCCTGACCTGGTTTATTTTGGCCGCGTCCTCTCTGACCTGAAAACCTACTCTGTCTATGCCTGTACTGACCCTGGGGGGAGTGGGAGGACTTAGGCGGAAGAAAAGGTTTAGATCCCCCTGGCTGAGCTTTAGTAGTAGGCCTGGGTTTGGGGAAGTTAAATGCAGGTTTCTTAGAAGGGGTGGGACTGTGCTTAACGGCCTGTGCCATATTGAACACTGTTCGCCACACTTCAGGGGTCATTAAAGAGGGAGTAAGCACTGGTGACATAACCACCTGATTAGCAATGCGATCAGGTAGCTTGCGAACTAACGACATCCTAAGATCTTGTCGTGCTCGTACCGCCTCAAGCAAGGCGGTACGTATGTCACCCAAGGATTGGATTGACGACTGAAGAATCAGTCGCCGGGATAACTCAACCGATCTTCGAGCATCCGCATCTGCGATTGCCTGAGTGGACCGTAGTAAAGACTTAGCCACCTGCTGAGATACTATGTACTGCGAGAACAGGCGAAAAGCTTTTCCCCGTAGCCTAAATTCTCTGTCTAGGTGAGTAGGGGTAGGGGTAGTGAACGGGTCCTTCAGCTCACAAAGATTAATCTTAGGGGCAGCTAGAAATGAAAACAAAGCTGACGGGACTCCGCCGGCAGAACCCACCGGCATGGAGAACCATGAATGAGTATCCTGAGGTATCTGGTGGGAAGATTTAGAAGTGAAAGTGGTTGCAAAGTTTTGAGCCTCTACCTCCCAATCTACCCAAGGTCCTGGTCCCAACTGTCCCACCTTCAAAACTGGATTAGCTGCGTCGTCTGTGACGGTCTGTATATCTAGTTCAGGAGTGAGAGCTGACAGAGTCTTAATATCATTAAACCCATCCAGCTTAGGCCAGTCTGAAAATAGTTTTGAAGCTGAGGCAGGGGGTAAAGCAGGCTTAGAAGCATACACAAAATAATCTTGGTGATAATAACTAGGTATAGCCTTGATGTTTACGTCCAGAACATTACCCAAAGTATCCACGGCCCTTAATTTCTTTGACTTATTGCCCTGGATGACCCACTCACGCGGTACCGGGAGTTCCCCTGACAAAGTAGGTTGGGCAAGCTCTGGTTTAGAGGAGTTCAAAAGAACCCATGACTCGTCTGGCCCATAAAGTAAGGGCATAGCTACCTTTCTAAGAGGCGCTTTGTCTAGAGGGGGTGGATTGACATCCGTTATGACCCTGACATTTGAAGTTGTCAATGCCGCCGTAGCAGGCCTAGTGATCCCTGAGGTTAACAGAGTGGGAGGGTTAGGGATCTTAGATAAATCAATCGAAGTCATCAGAGGCCGTACCGTAGAACTTGTCTTGGGAGCCCCCAAGTTCATTGTGGGGTTTTCCTGTTGTTGGCCAAAAAATGTAGATAAAGCATGAGTAAGCAGCCCATTAATTTCTTGTGCCGTAACAAACTGGTTTGATGAAGAACTTACAGGTGAATCATTAGTATCCTGTGCGGCGTCCAAGCCTGAGCCTGACCCTTGTCCTTCCATCTCCGAAATTATAGAAACTTCGTCTTTCTCCTCCTGATCCTCCTGAGAAGACCCCGCCGAGGCAGGGGTACCTTGTTGCCAAGATAAGTCTGGGATAGAGGATGGGATCGCCGCGTCCCTGTGGACATCGGCTACTGTGTGACTCGTTTGAGTCGGACGTGGGTGGTCAGACCCTGGTTGAGCAAACCGCCAAACACCGAGGCCCTGGCCTACGCTCTCTTGAGAGTCTTGAAACATTCTCAATTACTGAACCCCCTGAACTTTCCCATTCCAGGGTTAAAATATTAAGTGGCAAATCCTCTTTTGGGACAGGCGCTGCACTGGACTCTTGGGCCTTAACACAAACTCTGTCTGGGGTAGAGGTACGATGAGATGCACTAGAAGTTGGTGAATGTCGAGAGGACTTCCGTTTATGTGAATCCTTTTTAGAGGATTTATGGCTACGGTGTGACCGCGAACTATTCTTAGATCTGGAGGAATCCTCGCCGTGACCACTGGTGGAACCTTCCGTCCTACTCTTCTTACTCGCCGGTGAAGAGGCACGACTAGATGACTGGTGTCTAAGAGGAGACCTAGACCGGGATCTCGCCCGAGACGAGGAGGCGGATACCGGGGGTGAAGGCTCTCTTGGGCGTTTAGGTGTAGCAGCAGAAGATACAGAACCCTGACCAGTCTCCGCCGGCTTAATACTCGTGACTCTAGAGGAACGTTTAGGGGGAGGGTGTTCGGAGAGCAATCTATCCCAAAGTGGGACGTTGTCACATTGAAGTGATTTATGCGCAACAATGGTAGTGTAGGCTGACATCTGTTGCCTAACCTCTCTCAACGCTACCGCCGCGGTCTTATCATTATCACAAAGGACCTTTATAGCTAATTGGGAGCAAAAAGAACAATTACGCATAACCCAGAGAGAACGGTCTAGACATTTAACACACCTTATGCAACGGGTATGCGCAAAAATAGGGATACCAGCACAAGCAGGGGTAGTGCACAAAGCAAAAACTGGGGCCACGGTAGCCATGACAGAGACTGGTGGGAGAAAACTACCGCCGGGTCTGTATTGGTCCGCCGGAGCTCAGCTCTGGAAAAAAAGAAAATTTCCAGGAATTAATGCTCATAAGGTTAACCCAACATGTTCGCACACAAGTGTTAATAACCCGCCGGGTAACGAGATGTAATGACACAAAGAACACAGCTCGCTACGCGGCGGGGTTCAGAAAATCTAAACAAATCTTTTGTTAAAGAAAGTGAAGAATACCCTCTGATATAATATAACGGTCCAGCATGGCGCTTATAGTCTCTTGGTGGTGGTGACTGTCTCAAGATTCAATTTTGTAACAAAGCAACCCCCCATAAAGACGCCGGCCCTTGAAATATTTTAGTAGAATAGCACAGGGCAGGATGATACGAGATCTGATGTCTAACGAATTGTCACAAAAGATCGCCGTAAGTTTGAAGGCGGCGATACCTAATTGTATCACTAAATTAAGTGGTTAAATCGAAATCGAATTTTGTAAATTCCTTAGTTCCTCCACCTAGGAGCACCCGCCGGGTGAGAAGAATCGATATATAACCTAATTTGAACCTTCAATCGCCGTAAGAGTAAAGGCGGCGATACACATAGTATCACTTAAAATGGATTGGTTAACTAACTGAAAGACATAAGTCGTTCATCCCACCCTACCCAGGTGCACCCGCCGGGTGAGATGTCCAAACGTTAACCCCATAAGTTCCTGTCCCCACTTCTTTGTAAAAGATCGCCGGGGAGGAAAGCCTAAAACAACAGCTAGGTTTTTCATGTGGTTTTTTGTAAAACCGGGTAGAAAAACTACATAACGTATGTCCGCATGAACAACGTTTTATAGATGGGAACAGCCATCCCGCCGGGAATCAAAGGAGGCCTGAAACCAGGCACCCACAGAGACGCAGTCCTGGAGAGCCACAGACACCCCAACGCCGGGGAAACAAGCCAGTGTTAACAACCACGTGTGGCCCAACACGGCTCGTGGCCGGGATTTTCATGGTGAAACCGAGAAAACCCCGCCGGAAGGCAACCCACCCTGAACAGACACCATCTGAACAACAAGAGACACGAGGAGAGCCACGCACGACAAACCCAAGGTCACTCAATAATCCGTGGAATTAGCCAATACACAACTAAACCAGGAAACAATTATAGTCCGAGGAATTAGCCAATACACAACTAAAACCCGGAAACACATGACACAGTAGGGCATATTTATAAATAATAAACAATAACACTAGTACATGTGGCAAAGCTACGAGCGGCTGGCTAGGCCTAGGTAGACGGCATAATAAAAGTTGAAATATACACAAACACTGGAAATATCACAACAGGAACCACCGCCAACACACCACCGTAGCACATACTTCCGACCAAGGGAAGGCTGACTCGGGACCCAGAAAAAACTTCACCAAGTGAAGAAAAATACGCTGGGAACGTCAGAAACAAAGCTTACCTCATCAGAAAGATAAAAGGCAGCACTAACTAACGCGTAGTGAAAGCCGCCTGCATCACAAACTAACTCAACTGTGAAAAAGTTCACATGTCCACAACGGGACCACGAGGGTACATCCGAAATAGATGCCCCATACACTCGACCCAAAATACACTGCACTGCGGGCAACCAGCCCAGGACACTCCTGCTACGCCTATCCTAACCTTACTCGATACATCCTGGAGTAAACAAATGAGAAAAAACTCACTAGGGACGCTACGAATGCGGAACTAGCGGAGCGTGGGGAGGCACGTCCGGGCAGGCTGAACGCAGAGCAGAGAAGGAAGAATGACGCCTGAATCAGCGTCTGGTCAGAGATCCACACAAGTACATCCACGATATGATGGAAAGCTTATTGGATAGTTATTCTTATTTTCTTTTTGTTTTTATTTTTTACGAAGTTTTTTCGTAGTGAGAACCCAATTCATAATGACTGAAGCCATGAGTGAGGTCACGTGCGCTCATGATGAAGGCTCCTCAGTTTTTAAATGCTCTGCGCGGTAGATTCAAAACTACGGCGGATTAGTGTTTGAAGAGGATGCCTTATGTACTTATGTAATAGGCATGTTCGTCAATGATGGAGGGGCCACTAATAAATTGTATTTTTACAGATTCTCAGGATGGATTTAGGAAGGGGAAGTCCACAGAATCTGCACTTTTATCATTCACGAACAATGTATTAACCTATAAAGCGCGAGCAGGGTATAGTGAACACCACAGTTCTGGGTGGCAATATTAGGCTTCTTTCCTGCCTAAAATCATAATTTTACGATAAATATCTTTATTACTTATTCTTATGCGCTTATTTTACGTTTAATATGATAGTAACCTGTAACAACAATAAAACAAGTGGGAATATAATTTTTCTGGTCAAAATCGCGAATGGTTCATTCATCAATTGTGAGCCAGCCGGCCTCACACCCTCTTCTCTCGAGGGTTGAAGCAGTACTGAGCTACCCCCTCACACTCTCCCAGTCTCTACCTTACGTAACAGACACATGAACACACACTGAGATCGGATTGGAGATGTTTACACAAAAATATACCAAAGAATTAGGGAATAACAGGGAGAATAGGTGATTATTGAAGGGGGGGGGGGTGGGGGGGGAGGAAGGGGGGGATGTGGAGGAGTGATATGAGGCATTTCCAGAATTGCCAATGAAAAGAAAGCTTTGGATATTGATTAGAATAAAGAAACGATTGTGGGAAAGATTAAAATTGTTAAAAAAGAACAGGGGGACTAGTATAGAGGCTAAGGAAGTGGATCTGGAACGCAGACAAATAAACAATAAAATAAGGTGGGAAACAAGGAGGGGGGTGAAGGAGAGGGAGAGAGAGATAGCTAGAAATGTGAAGGATAATCCAAAAATATTCTGGAAGTACATTCAGGAAAAGTTAACAAGAAGAGTAGGGATCCCAGAGCTGGTAGGGGGGTTGAATGATGGGAGTAGAGCGGAGACTGATAAGGAGAAAGCAGAGGTGCTGGGGAAATACTTTGAGGGGGTACTCACATGGGAGTCGGAGGATGCAGTGCCTACTATTCCCATCAAACAGGCACCGGCACTAGAACTAATAGAGTTTTCCCATGCTAGAATAAGTAGGGCTATAGAAAAAATGAACAGAAGTAAGTCACCGGGACCGGATGGGATACACCCAAGAATCATAAAGGAAGGAGGGGAGATGTTAGTAGAGCCATTGAAAATGTTATTTGAGGTATCGTTTAATACAGGACAAATCCCGATGGACTGGAGAGAGGAGAACATAACAGCTATATTTAAGAAGGGAAAGAGAAATGACCCAGGGAATTATAGACCAGTCAGTTTGACAAGTGTTGTGTGTAAACTAATGGAAACGGTAATTAGAGAAGGAATAATGGATCATATGAAGTCAAACCAACTTTTCAGTGGGAGACAGTTCGGATTCTTGCCGGGGAGGTCGACGGTACTACAGCTAATTAAGGTGGTAGATGATTGGATGCAAATTCTAGAAGATGGTGATGTAATAGACGTGGTATATTGCGATTTTATGAAGGCCTTCGATAAGGTCCCACATAAAAGGTTAATAGAGAAAGTTAGAAGCTATAATATAGGGGAGAAATGTGTGAAATGGATAGAAGCCTTCCTGAAAGATCGGAGACAGAGGGTACTGGTGAATGGAATAGGCTCGGGGTGGAGAGAAATTACAAGTGGGGTACCTCAGGGATCTGTGTTGGGACCACTGCTGTTCGTTATATTTATCAACGACTTGCCTGAAGTTATAACTAATGGAAGTGAGGTATACCTGTATGCGGATGACACTAAACTGTATAGAAGAGTGAGGAGTAAGGAAGATATGGGTTTGCTTCAAGGAGATGTGGAGGGCATGAAGGGATGGTCTGAGCATTGGTTAATGCCTTTTCATCCAAAAAAATGCAAGTACATGCGGATTGGGACCAGCAAGATAGACAAGGTAGGATACAGTATGTATGAAGCGATGGAGGAAGTGAGTGCAGAAAAGGATATAGGAGTAGTGATAGACAATAAGTTAAATTTCTCAGAACATTTAGCGGAAAAGATAAACAAAGCCAATAGAATTGTAGGGCTGATAAGGAGGACATTTGTGTCACTTGACGAAGAAATCTTCAGGAATCTCTATACAGCGCTGGTTAGGCCGCACCTGGAATATGCGAACCAGGTGTGGGCTCCATATATGGTAAAGGATATAGAAGCAGTGGAGAAAGTGCAGAGGAGAGCTAGCAAGCTGGTACCAACGTTGAAGAACGCGGGCTATGAGCAGAGGTTGAGGACACTGGGGCTTCCGACACTGGCATATAGGAGAAAGAGAGGGGATATGATAGAGACTTTTAAGATAGTGTCAGGAAAGTACGATGAGGATGTGTGTGAAGGTATCTTCTTGATGCGGGAGGGAACAAGAACGAGAGGACACTCTTAAGAAAATTTACAAAGAAAGAAATAGGCTTGAAAAGGCAAAGAACTCATTTTGTGATAGAGTGGTAAATGAGTGGAACGCACTGCCCCAGTATGTAGTCGATTCCGAATCAATAAGGGAGTTTGAAAGTAATCTTGATAAAGCATGGGGAAGACAAGATTTGAAGTTTGATTATAAAACAAAAATACAGAATAGTAAAAATGTTGCGTCTGCTACCGCCGCCGCCAACACCGTGAACGACCGCAGCAGTGCAAGTACTGGTACTGAGCTGGATACACAGGCATAGTTTGCCTTTTTCCAGAGGATCTACTGTAAGAAACTGTAAGAAATGGGGGGAAAAAAAAAAAATGTTTTAAGTGCTACTGGGACCTTTTAAAATGTTTTTTTTTGGCCTTCCCTCTTAAGAGCTTTGCCGCCGTCGCCCAGCTACGTTTTTGGACCTTACAAGGGCTTTTGATACAGTTGATCATGACATACTTTTGCATAAATTATATTATTATGGAATAAGAGATAAATCAAATGAATGGTTTCAGTCATACCTTAGAATCAAAAACAATTTGTTGTTGTTGTTGTTGTTCCCTAAGCTGCCTGGCCGAACAGCCCCGAGTCCCTGAGAAAGGCCATGGCCACGATCGGGCTTTCTCGCAGAGCTCTCATTGAGTGTAGATTGTGTTGTTGGCGTAAGTGGTTGTGTGAAATGCAGTCTTCTATGATGTGTTTAATGGTATGGGGTGCTGTGTTACATCCCGGGCAGGCGTCGACAACGGAGTCATCCAGTCTCTTCTGATAGCTCAGGAGAGCTGGATGGTGTCCGCATCTCAGCCTGGCCAGGTGGACTCTGTCCTCGCGAGGAAGGGAGGATTCGGAAGGATGGATTTCGGGAGGTCGTGCATGCAGCTGCGTGTTGTCTGTGAGTGAGTGGATGGATCGGTGAGAGATATGAGTATGGATGTGCTTCCGGAAGTTGGTTCGGGGTGGGCAGGGAGGGAGAGAGGACAATAATTGTGTGTGATACCGTGTGCTGGGTGTTGTTTTGATATTTCTTGGTGTCTGTGGGTGTGTTGCCATGTAGTTTAGTGGGTGGTCTTGGTTCGTGGAGGCTGCTGCCAGGAATTGAGTGCCTCTCATGTCCAGATGGTCTTTGACTTTGAGGATTTTGGTTTCTTGATGTAGGTGATCTGTGGGTGCAGTAGCTGTGCAGCCTGTAATGATCTTCAGGGCTTTGTTTTGAATAGTCTGTAAGGTCTTATGATGTGTTTCAGCTAGGTTAGAAGCCCAGGCTGGGCTTGCGTATTCCATCACTGATCTTATGTATTGTTTATATACTGGTGGTAGTTTCTTTGTTGTCCACATTTTGTGAGCAAGTGACCTGAGGGCGTTAAGTCTGGGTGTCAGTTTCTTTTAATGTTTGTGGTGTGCTGTTTGAATGTCATATGAGTATCATATGTTACTCCTAGGATTTTGGGTGTGTGTGTATGTGTTAGGGGTGTGTTGTTTATGGTGAGTTGAGGGATGTATTCGTGTTCTCCTGTCCAACTTGTGAGCAGGGTTGCGGTGGATTTGGCTGGGGCTAGATTAAGTCTGTTTGTAGTGCACCAGCCATGTAGTGTGTTGAGATAGGGTTGAAGGAGATCTGTTGCTCTTTTTGGGTCATGGTGTGTGCATGTGAGTGTTATTTCATCTGCATAGGAGGCTAAGTTTATTTGGGGCGTATTGGGTGTAGTTATATCGTGCATGTACAGATTGAAGAGTGCGGGCGATAGGACGGATCCTTGTGGGACTCCGTTTGGAAAGTTTCTGATTTTAGATGACTGACCGGCAAAAGATACGTGTGCACATCTGCCTGCTAGGAAGTTGGCCACCCACCGTTTTGTGTTGTTGTGCATGTTTGTGTTGTAGATTTTGTTTGTTAGGTTGTGGCGGGGGATGGCATCGAAGGCTTTACTAATGTCGAGTGTGGCTAATAGTGATCTGTGTGGTGGTCTAACTGAATTGATGCCGTCGAAAGCTCTTTGTGTAAGGTCTGTGAGAAGAGTGTTTGTGGAGTGCAGTGGCCTAAAGCCATGTTGTGTTGGAGCTAGGGGTAGGTCAGGTGTAATTAGTTGTAATACTAGGCGTTCCATGACTTTGGAGGGGGAGCAAAGGAGTGTGATGGGGCGGTGCGAGGAGGGTAGCGTGGGGTCTTTGTTGGGTTTGGGGAATGTGATGATGATACCATGCTTCCAAATGTCTGGTATTGTGTTGTGTGAATAGCTGTAGTTTGATATGTTAGTGAGTGCTTGTATGCCTTGTGGTCCCAGGTGTCTGAGGTGTATGTTGCTTATGTTGTCTAGGCCACAGGCGGGTGAGTGCTTGAGATTGTTGATGATATGCTTTGTCTGGTGATTGGTGAAGGGTGTATAGTCAGGGTCTGTGGGGAATTGTCTCTTACGTCGGATGACACGTCGGTCGTCTTTGTGAGGTTTTAGGTGGCTGACATGTGAAAAGTGATTGATGAGAGTGTTTGCTTGTTGTTTACATGAAGGAGTAGAGTCTGTTGTTGTGATTGCAGCATGTGATTGTGTTGTGTTGCTGTTGGAAAGTGTGATGCTGTTTAGTGTTTTGTATAGTTTTTTGGGGTTTGTTTTGTGATCAAGTGTTTGTAGGAAGTTATTCCAATTTAGTTTTTGTTGTTCTTGTATTTTGTTGTTAGTTTGGGTGTTGAGTGCTTGAATTTGTTGTGTGATGTCTTGTGTGTGGGGTGCTGGGGAGTGTTTCAGTATGTCGCGTTGTCTGATGAGGTTTTGAATTTCTGGTGTGAAGTTGGGGTTGTGTCTTTTTCTGTTACCTCTTGGAATGTGTTTCTTGTCAGCGTTTTGGATAGTTTTATTGAGTATGTGTACAGCATTGTTGATGTTAGTGATGGGTGTACTGTTTAGAGTTGTGAAGTGTTGTTCTGTCTCATTTGTGAATGCTTCCCAGTTAGCTCTTTTATAATTGGTGTATGTGTGTTTGTGGCTAGCTGGGGTGAGTCTGGTTTTGGTGGTGATAATGATCGGGAGGTGGTCAGAGCCTAAGGTTCTGACCACCCTCCAGGATGTTGTGGGGGCGAGTTCTGGGGAGCAAAAGGTTATGTCTGGAGATGATGGGTTATAGAGGGCTTGGTGAGGAATATGGGTATGTTGATGGATGTCGTTAAGGATGATGAGGTTATCGGTTTGGTTTTGTAGTACCAGCCCTCTGTCTGTGTCGGGGTTGTCGACAAACCAGGCCGACGTCTTGGCGTTGAAGTCACCACCCAGGATGGTGTGTGGGCTGTTTGTGATGTGTTGTAAGTGTGGTCTGTATTCATTTGGTACTGTAGGGGATATTTGGGGAGGGATGTATGTGTTTATGATGGTTATGTTGGAGTTGTTGCCAGTGCGTATTTTAATTGACTGTATTTCTGTTGTGTTATCATTTGGGGGGAGGAGTGATTTGGTTTGTACACTGGTTACTATGTATGATATTTCTTTGTGTACCAGGGTGATGAGTCCACCGCCCCGCCGACAGCCCGGTCTTGTCTGATGGTGGTGAAATTATGAAATGTGGGTGTTTTTTGTGTTGTGCGGAGTTTTGTTTCTTGTAAGATGGCAATGTGTATGTTGTGTTGTTTGATGAAGTGTGAGAGTTCGTGTTTCTTTGTGTTGATGCCATCTATGTTCAGTTGAAGAATGTTAATGTTATGTGCACGATGTATGTTGGGTGCTGCTGCACGAGGAGGGGGTGGGGTGGGGGGGGGGGGGGGGTGGGGGGGGGGGGGGGGGTTGGGAGGGGTGAGGTGGGGGTGGGGATTGGGGAGCAGGAGATGGGGGTTGGAATGGATTAGGATGGGGTGTGGTGTGTTGAGTTGAGGATGTGGATGGTATGGGAAGGTTAGGTGGGTTAGGCAGGAGAGGTGGACGGGTTTTAGGGGGGGGAGTGGATGATATGGGAAGGTTAGGTGGGTTGGGGAGGAGAGGTGGACAGGTTTTAGGTGAGGGATTTGACTGGGAGAGGGAGGGGCATGAGGAACAGGTCCAGGTGTTTGTGTAGTGTTTCTTGGAGGCAAGTGTTGTGCAGATGAAGTGGGTCCAGTTCCCGCATGAATTGCAGAGAACTGAACCCTTAGTATGGCGACTCAAAGTGATGGGTTTTGAGCAAGTTGGACATATGTATGTGAACGTGGGTCCTGGGTTGCTCTCAATGTCTACGGCTAGAAGAAGTCTTCGAGAAATGACAGCCGGAGAGTCATTTCTCGGTAAAATACAATTGTGTAAATTCATGTGTCCAAGAAATAAATTGCGGAGTACCGCAGGGATCCATATTGGGGCCACTCCTTTTTCTATTATATATAAATTAGGATAGAGGCACCAAAGGAGACGCAAAAAGTGTGAAAGTTTTCAAGAAAAAAATCAGTGTGTCAAGCTCATTCATTCTTTTAACTTGAAACTCACTTGATATATTACCAAATGGTTATTCTTTTAATGGATGTGTCAATGTTTGATATATTTCAAGTATTTTCCGAGATAAGAGGTCCAATATCAAGTGCGTCTCCTTATGACCACCAAACCCTAAGTAGACGCACCCCAGTCCAGTGCAGACGAACGTCTGTTTTTTTGTATTTATATGTGAGTAATTTGATTATTTAGTAGATAATATTTATACCACTTATACTTCTAGCTTAAACTAAAGTAGTTGCATGCTGATAGTGGGCCTACATTGTACATCTATAGAGAAAATAAATTGTGGAAGACTTTGCCCGAATCCTAAGCCATTTTTGGCAACATTTCCAAATAGCTACGAAAACTACATCAACGTGTAGTGAATACCAACCAACATCCGACTCTATATATATTTTCTTTAAAATATCGCGCCGCAGTGAAGTTACAATGGTCGAGAATTGCACATTTGTTGGTAAAAAGCAACCCGCCACCCTTCCCCTGCCTAGCTAGTTTGCGAGGGAGGGGGGAGGAAAGGAGGGGGAAAATACGCAATAGCGCTTATATCTCTCATATATATCAATATATCACCACAAAGCACATGAATGCATATAAGATGCATAGTAACAAAGAAATATGCGAAATAACCCACAAATTACCGATTCGCGAAGTGGGGGAGGAGAGAGAAATAAAGGAGTGTCGATTTCCCTCTCTCCTTCGCCCCCCACTGGCACAACCCTCTACTAAAGGGTTGTGCCACTGGCCCCACCGCACGGCAGCACGAGTCACTCCAGTAAGGGAGTCAGAGGGACGTCCAAACAAGTAGACCTATGTCTCGTTGATGTTCAGTCACGGTCAATGAAAAAGTGCAATTTGGCCACATTTAGACCCCTGAGTGTGTGAGTGTGTGGGTGTTGTGAAGCTGGGTATCGAAAGCTCACACTTAGACCTACGTGACAAAAACAAATTGTACGATTATTACTGTCATTATTTAGTCTTTATTCGATAGTTCATACACTATTATTTCTATTTTCCATTTCTGTTAGTTTGTAGTTGTAGTTCATGCACTATTAATTCAATATTCTTGCAACTGAAATAAGATATAATATTATAAATAGGGCAGATAACTTTGATAAATAACACTAAACCAATGGAGACGCACACCACCACCCCATCCAGACGCGTCTCTATATGGCCCGCACGTGTGCGTCTCCATTGGGCCTCGAAGTCAAATGAAGGTAGCTCCACCACCATCAAAGGAAACTCGACCATGAATACAGGAGGAGGTGGGACGAGATTGGGGTTTACCATGCATGCGGTTTATGCCCTTCTAAACCCAGTTTGAAAAAATGCGTCTCCATTGGTTTTGGACCATATCATGAACCAATGGGGACGCACCCACTTTCACGAGCACTCGTTCATGCAAGAGTTATGAAACCATGCAGAAGTATAGTTCAAGACATGCTCTTTCCATTTGAAACAAAAGAAAAACGATCCGAGTTAGAGAAGTAGGAAAAAAATGAGCTGTGAAAAAATCGCTTTCTTAGGTTTGGGCTAAGAGATACCCCGAAAATCTCATTTTTATTTTTGTTTATTTTTTCTCAAGATAAATGTGTGTCCTATTAGGCTGGTAGTCTTTGAGAACATCACTAATAGCATAAAGTATTTTTTGATGTACACTCGACCCTCCATTTAACGGACAAATGCGTGCAAGCACCTGTCCGTTCCTGCTAAATGTCCGTTGCTGCTAAATTATAGGTTTGACTCCTGTAAGGAGATAAAGAAAACCTAATATTTAGTAGTGGCCCCGTAATCATTGACGAACATGCCTATTACATAAGGCATCCTCTTCAAACACTAATCCGCCGTAGTTTGAATCTACCGCGCAGAGCATTTAAAAACTGAGGAGCCTTCATCATGAGCGCACGCGACCTCACTCATGGCTTCAGTCATTATGAATTGGGTTCTCACTATGAAAAAACTTCGTAAAAAATAAAAACAAAAAGAAAATAAGAATAACTATCTAATAAGCTTTCCATCATATCGTGGATGTACTTGTGTGGATCTTTGACCAGACGCTGATTCAGGCGTCATTCTTCCTTCACTGACATATCAAGTAAACCAAAATCCTCAATACATCAACGAATGGGAAGGGGATGGTCGGGAGGGCCCCAGTCGTCAATTATTACGGGGCCACTACTAAATATTAGGTTTTCTTTATCTCCTTACAGGAGTCAAACCTATAATTTATTAGTGGCCCCTCCATCATTGACGAACATGCCTGATTTCTAAGACTGGAGGGGGACATTCGTAATCATATCATAACTAGAAAAGCAGATAATAAAAACAACCACATAGTATTCTTACTTTTGAAAATATATTTAATACGGCGTAGGCCGGGAATATACAAGAAAGGGGTTCAGGCAGGTGCGTGCTTCAAAGAAGCCTGCCTGACAAAAATAGGTAACCCTGAAGATTCTGTACACAGATCTGTAGTTACAAAGGCACCCCACTCAACGAGTGGTGACAAAAATAACAAGTTATCAGTTTATATGTGCACATAATAAACCCCAAAATAATCGTGGAGATAAATTGCAAATGATCTTCACTGTTTTAATATTAAATTGCTTTCGCAGCTAAAACTACTATAACAACACCGTTGTTTTGTACTAACATTTGTACTTAGCACAATTTCTCGCAGAGAAATTTTCATATCACATTAACCATAAATTGTATCACAGCTCTCACACTCCGGCGGGGTCTAGGGTGTCCTATGTCAACTGACTGCACCCCCCCCCCCCCCTTTCCCTTGAAAGTAAACAAAAGTGACTGCAGGGCCACCTAGACCCTCTGCCTTAAAGCTATACATGGTAAGGAAGGTTTATCTAGAGCAACTGACAGGTATCTAGACAAAAACGTGTGATTAGACGCCCACAACTGAGTGGACGCAATATCTTCTACTGAAAAAAAATTCAGGAAACGTAAAGAGGCTGCCCATTTGCGTAAATCGTGGGCCCAACCCACAACGCCGGGATTACTCTCTTTAATGACTTCGACCAGAAGAGAGGCTAATCGCCGTTTCAGTAAGCGTTTTACCCGTACTTGCTACCCATAAAGCACCTTGGGGGTTGAGAGGAGCTACTCTCAAATATTTGGTTAGAGCTTGCACTGGACAAAGATTATGATGCACCTTTCCCCTTTTTAACGCTGGCACCGTGAACTCAGAAAACACGTGTGCATTATGCTCATTCTTGGCTACAAATCCTGGGGAAGGTGCAATGTAAATACATTCATTAAGTCTTCCAAACCTAAGGCAATTAGGTGTGTTACTCATCGCCGCCAGCTCAGACACTCTGTTCCCGGTGGCCAAAGCCAAAAGGAAAACAGCCTTTTTTAAGAGTAAAGCAAAGTCTGCAGTATTTTGGTACAGACGAGAGTGAAGTAAAGACAAAGCTTTGTCCAGAGACCAAGTGGGCATGAGCTGACGGGGAGGTGGGCGGAGTTTAAAACAAGCTCTCATAAAACCTGTTTCCTCCGCCACCGGCATGGAGAGACCTGTAAGGTCTAAAAAGGGCACTCTAATCGCAGTTAAGTGATTTTTTAACGATACCACAGATAAATGTTTCTGCTCAAACAGATAATTTAAATAATTGAACACTAAAGCTACTGATGGCACAGTCTGTTCTGTTCTAATGATCCAAGAAGTAAAGGCTTGCCAATGTGAGTGATACTGTCGTTTCGTAGACTGAGTATATTGATTTAATAATTTATTGGTCACATCTCTACCGTATGGTGGTAGCCACTTGGCCTCCTGAATGTCCATAATGCAAAAGTCAGCGAGGTCGCTAGGTTGCCAATCGTGTCTTAAGTGGAAATACCCGACCGGGAGCGACACCGGGTGCGGGCACCACGTTTTCAATTGCTGGTACCACAACTGCACCGGCCACATGGGCGCGATTAGTGAGACTAAGCCTCGATAATCTCGTAGTTTGTTCACTACGTGGCACATTAGTGACGCATCTGGTGGTGGAAACAGATAGATGGAGCTCCATCTGTTCCAGTCTATCACTAGGGCGTCTGGCCCCCCTGCCGGCGTTTTCGTCCGGCGGGTGAGGTATAGAGGGAGTTTGTGAGTCTCCTCGGACGCAAACAGATCCACTTGTGGATGGGAGAGCTCTGCAATCATTAGGTTGAAAATGGGTTGCTTGAGCTCCCATTCTACTGTCGTGCTCTGTCTCCGGGACAGAGCGTCTGCCCAGACGTTCGCTACGCCTGGGAGATAAGATGCGTGAAGATAAATGTCTAGTCTGTTGGCTAGAGCAAAAATCTCTTCCGACACGTTTAGCAACCTCCTTGACCTCGTTGATCCTTGTTTCTGAATACAGTGAACTGCGTTCAGATTGTCCATTCTGAAGGCCACCGACTTGCCCCGTAACGCAGGGCCGTGAGCCTGAAGGAAATACAAGGGGACTAGTAATTCTTTGACATTGATGTGAGAGATTTCTAAGTGGGACCAAAGCCCCTGACCCTGGTGTCCCTGATTTGACTGAAATCCCCAACCTATTGTGCCTGACGCATCCGTGTCTACCCATACCGTTGGTGGAGGAGAGGTCCATGACATTATTGAGTGCAACGTTTCCCTCTTTGCCCAGACCGCTAGTAAGGTGTGGATTAATTTCGGGATGGGCCATAATTTTCCCGCCGGTAAGAGTGGGAAATATTTGTTGCCTTCCAATATTAAGCGTTTTACTTTCAACCGGCCCAACATGACAGTTAGTTGAACCCAGTTGAGAGAGCCGACCAGAGACTCCCAGACCCTCCGCGTCGTAGTCAGACTGTGAAGAAACATGAACAGTTTCCTGCGAAACCTGTTGCGATTGTCCACACTCTGACTCAGAGTGAGAGCGGCCGTGTCCCAGACCAGCCCTATCCACTGAATTACTCGTGAGGGAACAAGGTTTGACTTTACCAGATTTACCTTGAACCCTAGAGTTTTGACATGATTTAAAATTATGTTGACATGTTTGATGCATAATTGTTGTGTCTCTGCCACCACCAGCCAGTCGTCTAGGTACCACAACACTCTGATCCCTTGTTTTAACAATGGCATCAGGGCTTGCCGGACTAATTTTGTGAATAATCGAGGTGCTAGGTTCAAACCGAACGGCATCCTTTGAAAAACAAAATTTTGGCGCCTGATCCGTAAGGCCAAAAACCTTTGAAATCTTTTGTTGACCGATACGTGCCAATAGGCGTCTGTCAGGTCTAGTGAACACATCCAACCTCCCGGCGGAAGTGTTAGCCTGATTTGGTGTACTGTTAACATTCTGAAAGACTCGTTGTGAATGTGAAGGTTCAGATAAGACAGGTCTACGACCGGTCTCATCTGAACACTGTCCCTTTTGGGAACCAAAAATAGTTTGGACGTGAATACAGGGTAATTTGGGGGGACCGGGATGATGACATTCTTGGCAATCATTTCGTGGACCAGTGACTCCACCTCTAAAGAAACAAAATTCGCCGTTGTCGGCTGACGTAAGCGAGGTCGCCGGAGCCACTGCCAAGTGATGCCTTTGCGTGCCACCATCCGTGCCCAAGTGTTTAACGGCCATGCTTGGTGACACGTTCGGAACGACCCAGTTAGCAGACAAGGGTTCGCCGGCTGTACTACCCTCGGGTCCTCCGGCCTTAAGGTTGGCACCGGGAGTGAGAGAGACTTTAGTTTTTTGGTGGTGGGGTTGGTGGTGCTGGACGCTTCGCCGGCTGGCTGGTGCTGGCCGAAGACTGGCCCTGACCTGGCTTATTATGGCTGCGTCCTCTCTGACCTGAAAACTTACTCTGTCTATGCCTATACTGACCTTGGGGGGAGTGGGAGGACTTAGGCAGAAGAAAGGGCTTAGATCCCCCTGGCTGAGCTTTAGCGGTTGGCCTGGGTTTGGGGAAGTTAAAGGCAGGTTTCTTAGAAGGGGTGGGACTTTGTTTAAAGGCCTGTGCCATATTGAATACCGTTCGCCACACTTCAGGGGACATTAACGAGGGAGTAAGCACTGGTGACATGACCACCTGATTCGCAATGCGATCAGGCAGCTTGCGAACTAAAGACATTCTAAGATCTTGTCTTGCTCGTACCGCCTCAAGTAAGGCGGTGCGTATGTCACCTAGAGATTGGATTGACGACTGGAGTAGCAGTCGCCGGGATAATTCAACCGATCTTCTGGCATCCGCGTCTGCGATTGCCTGAGTGGACCGAAGTAAAGACTTAGCTACCTGTTGAGACACTATGTACTGAGAAAACAGGCGAAAAGCTTTCCCCCTCAGCCTAAATTCTCGGTCTAGGTGAGTTGGGGTAGGGGTAGTGAAAGGGTCTTTTAGCTCACAAAGATTAATCTTAGGGGCAGCTAGGAAAGAAAACAAAGCTGACGGGACTCCGCCGGCAGAACATACCGGCATGGAGAACCACGAATGAGAATCTTGGGGGATCTGGTGGGAAGATTTGGAAGTAAATGTGGTTGCAAAGTTTTGAGCCTCTATCTCCCAATCTACCCAAGGTCCTGGACCCAACTGCCCCACCTTCAAGACTGGATTAGCTGCTTCGTCTGTGACGGTTTGCAAATCAAGTTCAGGAGTGAGAGCTGACAGAGTCTTAATGTCATTAAACCCATCCAGCTTAGACCAGTCTGAAAACAATTTTGAAGCTGAGGCAGGGGGTAAAGCTGGCTTAGTAGCATACACAAAATAGTCTTGGTGATAATAACTAGGTATAGCCTTGATGTTAACATCTAGTACATTTCCCAAAATATCCAGGGCCCTTAATTTCTTTGATTTATTGCCCTGGATGACCCACTCATGCGGTACTGGGAATTCCCCTGACAAGGTAGGTTGGGCGAGCTCTGGTTTAGTGGGGGTCAAAAGGACCCATGACTCGTCTGGTCCATAAAGCAAGGGCATAGCTACCTTTCTGAGAGGCGCCTTGTCTAGAGGGGGTGGATTGACATCCGTTATCACCCTTACATTCGAAGTGGTCAATGCCGCCGTAGCAGGCCTAGTAACCACTGATGGTGACAGAGTGGGGGGGTTAGGGATCTTAGATAAAGCAATAGAAGTCATCAGAGGCCGTACCGTAGAACTTGTCGTGGGAGCCCCCAAGTCCACTGTGGGAGTTTCCTGTTGTTGTCCAAAAAATTTAGATAAAGCATTACTAAGTAGCCCTTCAACTTCCTGCGCAGTAACAAATTGAGTTGATGATGAACTTACTGGTGAATCATTAATATCCTGCGCGGCGTCTAAGCCTGAACCTGACTCTTGCCCTTCCATCTCCGAAATTATTGAAACCTCGTCTTTCTCCTCCTGATCCTGCTGAGAAGACCCCGCCGAAGCTGGGGTACCTTGCTGCCAAGATAAGTCAGGAATAGAGGATGGGATCGCCGCGTCCCTGTGGACGTCAGCTACTGTGTGACTCGTTTGAGTCGGAAGTGGGTGGTCAGACCCTGGCTGACCAAATCGCCAAACACCGAGGCCCTGGCCTACACTCTCTTGGGAGTCTGAAACATTCTCAATCACTGATCCCCCTGAACTCTCCATTTCCAGGGTTAAAATATTAATGGGTAAATCCTCTTTAGGGACAGGCACCGCACTGGACCCCTGAGACCTAACACAAACTCTGTCTGGGGTAGAGGTACGATGAGAGGCACTAGAAGCTGGTGAATGTAGGGAGGTCTTTCGTTTATGGGAACCTTTTTGGAAGATTTATGGCTACGGTGTGACCGTGAACTACTCTTTGATTTGGAGGATTCATCGCCGTGACCACTGGTGGAACTTTCCGTCCTACTCTTCTTACTCGATGGTGAAGAGGCAAGACTAGATGACTGGCGTCTGAGAGGTGACCTAGACCGAGATCTCGCCCTAGACGAGGAGGCGGATGCCGGGGGTGTAGGCTCTCTTGGACGCTTCGGAGTAGAAGCAGAAGACACAGACCCCTGATCAGTCTCCGCCGGCTTATGACAAGTGACTCGAGAGGAACGTTTAGGGGGAGGGTGTTCAAAGAGCAATCGATCCCAAAGAGGGACGTTGTCACATTGAAGTGACTTATGAGCAACAATCGTAGTGTATGCTGACATCTGTTGCCGCACTTTTCTTAACGCGACCGCCGCGGTCTTATCATTGTCGCATAGGACCTTTACAGCTAATTGGGAGCAAAAAGAACAATTACGCATGACCCACAGACCCCTTGAACGGTCTAGACATTTAACACACCTTATGCAAAGAGTATGCGCAAAAATAGGGATACCGGCACAGGTAGGGGTAGTGCATAAAGCAAAGACTGGGGCTAAGGTCGCCATGACAGAGACTGGTGGGGAAAACTACCGCCGGTTCTGTATTGGTCCGCCGGAGCCCAGCTCTGGAAAAAAAGAAAATTTCCAGGAATTAATGCTCATAAGGTTAACCCAACATGTTCGCACACAAGTGTTAATAACCCACCGGGTAACGAGATGTAATGACACAACGATCACAGCTCGCTACACGGCGGGGTTCAGAATATCTAAACATATCTTTTTAAGAAAGTGAAGAATACCCTCTGACAATAATATAACGGTCCAGCATGGCGTTTATAGTCTTTCTGGTAGTGACTGTCGCAAGATTCAATTTTGGAACAAAAACAACCCCCCATAAAGACGCCGGCCCTTGAAATATTTTAGTAGAATAACATAGGGCAGGCTGATACGAGATCTGATTTCTAACGAATTGTCACAAAAAGATCGCCGTAAGTAAGAAGGCGGCGATACCTATACGTATCCCTAAATTAAGTGGTTAAATCGAAATTGAATTGTAAATTCCTTATTACCTCCACTTAGGAGCACCCGCCGGGTGTAAAAAACGATGTTAACCCCCAATTAACCTTCAATCGCCGTAAGTGTAAAGGCGGCGATACATAACGTATCACTTAAAATGGATCGGTTAACTAACTGAATGACTTAGTTGTTCATCCCACCCTACCAAGGCACACCCGCCGGGTGAGATGTCAAAACGTTAACCCCATAAGTTCCTGTCCCCACTTCTTTGTAAAAGATCGCCGGGGAGGAAAGCCCTTCACAACAGCTAGGTTTTTCTTGTGGTTTGAAAACCGGGTAGAAAAAACTTCATAACATATGTTCGCATGAACAATGTTTTTGATGGGTACAGGCATTCCGCCGGGAATCAAAGGGAGCCTGAAAACAGGCACCAACACAGAAGACGCAGTCCTGGAGAGCCACAGACACCTCATCGCCGGGGACACAAGCCTGTGTTGAAACCACGTGTGGCCCAACGCGGCTCTCGGCCGGGTTTTTTTCATGGTGAAACCGAGAAAAAACCCGCCGGAAGGAAACCCACCCCGTTCAGACACCATCTGAACGAACAACGGACACGAAGGAAAGCCACGCACGACTAGCCTAAGTCCACACAATAATCCGTGGAATTAGCCAATACACAACTAAACCAGGAAACAAACATAGTCCGAGGAATTAGCCAATACACAACTAAAACCCGGATACACATGACACAGTAGGGCATATTTATAAAAATAAACAATAACACTTGTACATGTGGCAAAGCTACGAGCGGCTGGCTAGGCCTAAGTAGACGGCATCATAAAAGTTGAAATATACACAAAACACTGGAAATATAACAACAGGAACCACCGCCAACACACCACTGTAGCAAATACTTCCGGCAAAGGGAAGACTGACTCGGGACCCAGAAAAAACTTCACTAAGTGAAGAAAAATACGCTGGGAACGTCAGTAAGCAAAGCTTACCTCATCAGAAAGATAAAAGGCAGCAATAATTAACGCGTAATGAAAGCCGCCTGCATCACAAGCTAACTCAACTGTGAAACGAACACAAGTCCACAACAGGACCACGAGGGTACATCCGAAATAGATGCCCCAAACACACGACCCAAAATACACTGCACTGCGGGCAACCAGCCCAGGACACTCCTGCTACGCATATCCTAACCTTACTCGATACATCCCGGAGTAAACAAATGAGAAAAAACTGACTAGGGACGCAACAAATGCGGAATCAGCGGAGCGTGGGGAGACACGTCCGGGCAGGCTGAGCGCAGAGCAGAGAAGGAAGAATGACGCCTGAATCAGCGTCTGGTCAAAGATCCAGACAAGTACATCCACGATATGATGGAAAGCTTATTAGATAGTTATTCTTATTTTCTTTTTGTTTTTATTTTTTACGAAGTTTTTTCGTAGTGAGAACCCAATTCATAATGACTGAAGCCATGAGTGAGGTCGCATGCGCTCATGATGAAGGCTCTTCAGTTTTTACATGCTCTGCGCGGTAGATTCAAACTATGGCGGATTAGTGTTTGAAGAGGATGCCTTATGTAATAGGCATGTTCGTCAATGATGGAGGGGCCACTAATAAATACTGTCCAGTCCGGATGTAATCCGGAAATTCCTTGAGAAAAATCCGGTGTTGAGTACAGGTGTCCGGATCGTGACATTTAACTGTTATGCATCCTTTTTTTTACTGTATCTGAAATAAATCCTGGTAATCCCTTGTGCTACACCCTATTGATAATGCAAAACTACCCCCGCTCTGCCTGCTTCGTTGGTTTCACTTTTGAACACGTGCGGGGGCTGACGGAGGCGGCAGGAGGGGAGTGCATGCCCGCATGCCCGCCCTTCCTGCCGCCCCCAACTAATTGTAGTGGGCCCTATCATTTCTCATCCTTTCTGTTTTCCGTTTTTCCCTTCTTCCCGCTGCCCCCTCCTTTGGGAGCACCGTGACTGTCATGAGGTAAACGACCGTACTCACTCTTTGGTTTCGTTGGAGGGTGTTGTGGGTCGGCAATCCCTACACCCGTCGAACTGTGGTACCCGACGTGTTAGAGCGAGGGGAAACTTTTATGCCAAACCCTAACCCTTGTGCTGGGTCGGCGATCGACGGATCGACGGCCCTTAAGGTGCATTAGTCGGGGTGTATATCTGCAAGAATTCCTAGGGCGGTCGTCCCGTCCTCTAATTGTGGCTCCATGGTGGGTTTGGAATCTGACTCAGATGAATTTAGAAATATTCGTCCTATGGAATCTAAAATTGCCCCCTCCGACGCCGACCCCTGCGAGAAATTGGACTGCCTCAAGGACCCTTCCCCTGCTGCCAACA
Organism: Paralithodes platypus; assembly: GCA_032716605.1. Lineage (NCBI taxonomy): Eukaryota > Metazoa > Arthropoda > Malacostraca > Decapoda > Lithodidae > Paralithodes > Paralithodes platypus. The sequence goes on along the minus strand of CM064490.1, from coordinate 684,880 downwards.
GTGCCGGAGTTCCCCACTCAGGCATGGCACCCACAGACCTTGGCAAACTTCCTAAGGATACTGTGACGAATTCTCCATCGTCGGGTATTGAGATCCATCAGGTGATCTCCCCGGCATCAATTTCTATGCACAGTACTGCCTCTGTGATCAATAATAGTGACAACCCCACAGTCTCGACTTTAACTTCTAAATTACCAGATTATGATTCTAGCCTTAGCCTACCTCTTCATTCCATTGACAACCTTAATGAAGAACCTCGCATGCCCTCAGCTGACACCCCTACGGATGCTTCTTGCATCCCTGACCCGTCTGTGACTCCATCTGTTACCATCTTCCCTCCGGATGCAGGATCTACTACCTCAATTGAACCTGCTTCTGTACCTCCACGATCTCAACGAGCCATTGATGCAGGTACAGGAAAAGACCTTGCCGGTATTTCCTCTGCCATTCACACGCTTCAACCGTTCGTACCTTCGCATAACCGACAAAGGCGTAAACGTAACACGTATACCCCTGCTTCGAAGGACACTTATAACGCTATGTTCAGTCCCCCTGATTGGTCACGGTTTTTCACGGTCTCTGGTGAACCTATGGATGATTTCAGTCTATACGATACTCTCGCACAAGATATTGGTGACTTCACCATGCATGCTGTTGGATCGGCCAAGCGCATGATTGAGGTGAAAACACAGGAGCAATCAGAAGCCTTACAAGCCTACCTCGACACCCCCAACGACAGATACACAGGTAAACCAGATGAATTCCTGAATCAGTGTACTGGCACGGTTGTGCTCCCTTCCGACTTCGAATTTGCAGATCAGAGCTTTACAGACTCAACCAATCGTATCTTAAAATTATTGCAAAGAACTGACCCCACTGTTGTTAAAGTTGACACTTATACTGCTCCTCAGCGTGGAAATCGGCCCCCACTACGCATTGTCAAAATCTATTTTAAGCGCCATGACCTCCCTATGCATGTCCGTCTTGCAGGTCGCCAACTGCAGGTACGAAGGTATGTTAACAAGCCGAGACAATGCACAAATTGCTGGAAGCTTGGGCATTCAACCCCACGGTGTCGGGCTCTCAATGCTCGGTGCTTAAATTGCGGCTCAGAACAACATGCTCTCAACAATTGTCAAGCCAGCGCGCCCCGTTGTGCAAATTGTGACGGGTCCCACAAAGCCAATGACAGAACATGCCCGCACTTTGCGTTTCATCGTGATGTATTACATTTACAGGCCACAAAAGGACTCCCCTTCCGGTCTGCTGCAGCACAATTAAGGCAGGAAGGTAAATCTCCTCCATATCGACGGTATGAATCAACTACACCCGCTGACTCCTCTGACCACCAGCGTCCAGAGCAGCCTCCGGCACCACCTATTAGCCCACAACATTACCCCACCAATGATACCTTCCGTTTAGTTCACCTTAACTCCCCGGACCTATCCACCTCTAACAGGTTCGAGGGATTTACTAACTTGACCGATGATACTGAGTTTTGGAACATGACTGCCGGAGAGAACCTCATGGAATGTAACACAGTACCAGATATAGAGACTTCTCCCCAATCTCACTCCACCCAGTCGCAGCCTCGGAAAAAGCGTAAGGTTGCAAGTCCTATCCGGTCATTATCCCGGACCTCGAAACTCGGTTCCACCACACAGAAGTGGGTTATGCCTACCCACGATCCGGACTGTGGCTGCCATAACTGCGGCCGATTCTTTCTACTTCAGCACAAGACTTCTACCCGTACAGTACTCACCGAACATCTTCACAAATTTCTTTCCAAGCGAGCTCCAGCGGAAGATGCTCAAATTCACCCGACTCCTTGTTATTGTGTCACCCATATTTGTGAATCTGATCCTACGCCCAAGGACTTGATGCAGAGATTCCTGAAGGACAATAACCTGTTGGATACTGACTTGACTAATATAGAGCTATCACAATCCCGATTTGATGTTCACCAACCTCCTGTCAATGTCCGTACCACCCTCACCACGCCTGATCCTCCCTGTAACCTTGAGCGACATGTTCCGTTAACCGCTCCCCACTGCCCAGATCCCGATGCTCCCAAACCTAGGGACATTCCCCCACAAACTCCTGCTAACCCTACGACACCATCATCTGACGAACCTTCGATAAAGACTCATCATACCCCGAGCCCCTCACAATCTCCTGTATTGATATGTCACACCAATATCCCACCTGACAAATGTGGATGTCCAATTTGTTTCCGTAATTACATCACACCCCATATCTGTGCTACGGATCCCTGCCTCCTTGCTCGGACGCAGGAATTTGTCACCACACGTACACTTCCCCCTAACCCTGATGGAGATGTTACCTCCGCTTATCTATTTATGAACACTCTGCCCAAAAACCTCCCCCACTCCCCCCCCTTTGTTCCTAAACTAGTCACACAATTCACAGATATTTCTGAAAAATTTACAGACCTTACATCTACCCCTTCACTTCCATCCACACAACCCTCTCCACACTCACAACCTTTACCAGACTCTCTTCAAGAGACCACTATTGTCGTTGACTCTGACAATCCTATTCTTGATGGCATATAACATTTTGCAATGGAATATAAACGGATACCAAACTCGCCTCCGAATTATATTCACCATTATGCATTTGCCTCCAACATGTAGGCAATTTTGTTGTCCCCCCAGGCATTATACTGTTGCTGCTAGCTCCCCTATAACCCCTTCACATCTCCGAACGGCCATCCTTGTGCACTATAAGTGCGTATTTGTTCCTGTCACCCTTGACCCCAACCCTTTTCAAACAACTGCCGTCTCCATTTCATTACCAAACCTTCCTTCCTTGACTGTTTGCTCCTCCTACAATCAACCCTCCTGTCATTACAATACTTCAGACCTTCATCAAATAGTACAACAACTGACCCCACCGTACCTTATTCTGGGCGACTTTAACGCACACTCTCCCCTTTGGGGCAACCCAAACACAGACATCCCAGGCAATAATATTGAAAAATATCTCCTTCATTCTACTCTTTGTTGTCTCAACTTTGACACCCCCACCTACAGATCTGCTACCCACTGTACATTTTCCGCTGTTGATCTTTCCTTTGCCTCGGATGACGCAGCTCCCCTATTTGACTGGTCAGTTTTACAGGATCGCTTCTCCAGCGACCACTACCCTATACTCCTTAAGTATTTGTGCCCTGCATCCTCCCCTCAAATATCGAGTTATAATCTCTAAAGCCGATTGGACGTCTTATACGCACTCCTCTGCAGACGTTTCGGACTTCTCCCCTACCTCCTCCCCTGCACACAATTTTGATTATTTTCGTCCTTCCTGAACTCCATTGCTCGCACTCATATCCCGCTTACCTCCTCGCTGACGCACCCTCGCCAGGTCCCTTGGTGGACGCCCACTCTAGCCCAAATGATAAAATTCAAGCATCGTGTGGAACGCCTTCTTAAGCGTCTGAGTGTTAGGCAGCGGTGTTTAAAGACTGTTTCCCCCTGACTTTTTTCCACTAATCGTTACTTTGACCTTATAACCATCACTATTGAAAAAATTGCCCTTAAAACGTTCTATAACAAGATCTGTGCAGTTGTCAAACGCAGTATCCTTGACAACAAGATACTTTCATGGCGATCATATATCTCGTCCTTCAATTCCCGCACCCCTCTCTCTACTTTATGGAAAAAGTTTCGCAGTATCAACGGACGCACTGTACGGCCTCCACTCTCTCCACTCAAAGACCCTGCCTCGGACTCGCTTACACATGACCCCCTTGACATCGCTGCCATACATGCCAAACATTTCTGTCACGTCAGCTCAGACCAGTCATTGCCTCGTCAATTTCTTCGTTATAAATGTATGGAGGAATCTCGCCCGCTATCTTTTCATAGCGGGAAAACACATGAATATAACACCCCTTTTTCAATTCCGGAATTGCGACACGCGCTCGACCTGTGTACAGACACTACTCCTGGCCCGGATGGATTCTCGTACGCTCTCATCCGTCACCTCCATCCACGTGCGCTACAACATCTTTTACAACTGTACAATCAGTTTTGGATAAGTAACTACTGTACTTCCCACCGTCTTGGCGGCATGCTTACACTATACCCGTACCGAAGCCTGGAAAAGATCATAGTCTTCCCACAAATTACAGACCGATTGTGCTTACCTCATGCCTCTGCAAATTAATGGAAAAAATGATCAATCCTCGACTTTTACATTACGCTGAGTCACATGCCCTCCTATCCCCATATCAGAATGGTTCCCGCCCTGGCCGTTCTACAGTGCACTCACTTATTCGCCTTGAACACCAAATACGTGATGGGTTCTCCAAGAACCAACCCACAGTGGCAATATTTTTTGACATTGCTAAGGCTTATGACACAACATGGAGACACAGGATTTTAAATTTTTTACACGATTCTGGCATGCGGGGTCCTCTTCCCTGCTTTTTACAAAATTTTCTCTCTAACCGTACATTCCAGTTCAAAAATAATGGTCTCCTATCGGACATTATGTCACAAATTAATGGAATACCACAAGGATGTGCCCTTAGCAGCTTACTCTTTATTATGGCGATCAATAGTGTCATACGCAGCCTCCCACCTGAAATATCGTATAGCTTGTATGTGGACGACTTCGCAATATATTATACTTCTCCCAGTCTGACTCACATACAACGGCGTCTCAACATTGCTCTAAAATCCATCCACTCTTGGGCATCCACTGCTGGTTTTCAATTTTCTGCTGAAAAGACTAACGCCGTTGTATTCTATAGAAATATTCGACATTTACGTAAACAGTCCATTACTCTCACCATGGGACATTCTAATATTCAGATCCTTCCACATACCAGGTTCCTTGGTTTAATCTTTGATACTCACCTCAATTGGAAGAGTCACATTGCCTGCTTAAAGGCACGTTGCCTCCAGAGAATGAATGTTCTGAAAACAGTCGCACGAGTCCATTGGGGCGCAGATCGCGCTACGCTTTTACTGTTCTACAGAGCTACCATCCTCTCAGCCCTAGATTATGGTAGCCCTGTCTATGGCACGGCCTCTGCTTCCACATTAGGAACCCTCGACAGCGTACACCATTTGGGCATCCGCATTAGCTCGGGGGCATTCCGTTCCTCTCGTGTCTCCAATATCCTATGTGAGGCTGGGACCTTACCTCTAGCCTACCACCGTCGATTAGTCCTCATGCGTACGGCTGTTCGCCTCCGTCATGACCCGACTCTACTAGAACTATTCCATTCCACAGATAACTATCGTTCAAACATTCCAGTGCCATTCCCAATGTTGTCTCGCCAATTGCTCTCCACTTACAGTATCACCGTTCCTCCCATAACTCCCCCTCCTAGTCACATCACTCCGTGGACCCTAAACCACCCTACAGTTTGCTTTCACTTAGCGGATCAACTTGATGCCCAAGCCCCATCTCAATGTCGACATCTCGCTTTACAACATCTTGATGATCACATCCCGGCTGTTTTCATTTACACCGATGGCTCGAAAACTGCGGATGCCGTGGGTTGCGCTGCAGTCTCAGACCATGGCTTGTATCAAAGTACCTTACACCATCACTCCACGGTTTTCACTGCTGAATTATGGGCTATTCAAGGTGCTTTAAGCACCATCTCTTCATTGTCGAGGAACTCTCCACGGGTCGTTATCTGTAGTGACTCAAAGAGTGCACTGCAAACCTTATGTGTATTTGCCCCCAAGGACCCATTGGTCAAGACTATCATCCACACAATACACAAATTACAGTGCGCTACTCGTTCCATCACACTGTGCTGGATCCCCGCGCATGTAGGAATTCCCGGGAATGAGCGTGCAGACTTCCTCGCTAAGCAAGCGTGTCATGGTGCACCCTCTACTACTTTGCTGCGTTCGGAGGATATGCTCCCTGTCCTCCGTCGCCATGTTTATGACGCTTGGCGGGTTGAGTGGAGAGCGCAACCATTAACTGGCCACCTTCGCTCCATTAAGGATGACATGCACTTGTGGCCCTCTTCAATTAATGGTTCACGTGCAGACCAAACCCTATTAACTAGATTACGTTTAGTCCACACACGCCTCACACATGGTTACCTGATGTCCACCCCTCGTGGTCCACCACCTGAATGCCAACATTGCCATACATCATTGACTGTTTTTCACTTTCTTTGTATTTGTCCCGTCTATGCATCTGAAAGACGGAGATTCTTGCTGAACACCTCATTACATGGCATCCTCTCTGACTCAGACTCTTTCAATTTCACCCCTATTCGTCACTTCCTGAGAGCGATATATTTATACAATGACATATAACTCCTGACATATACGTGACTTTAAACTCTGTACCACCTCCTTCACCATTAGCCTTGAGAGGGCCTAGGCCCAGTGGGCTAGTATAAAATAAAAGCATCATCAACAACAATGCAAAACTATTGAACACACTTAAAAGTGTATATTATTTGGTCTCTATATAATCTGTGAATCATTTCCGATATGATAGAATTAAAGATTTTATTTTCCACCAACTCATAATCAGCAAAAATGACACAAATGTCAATTAAAAACATGTTATAATATTTCCCCATCATTTTGTGTATACCGTGGGAAAAAAAAAAAAAAAATCTATCAAACGTAAATCTCCCGTCTGTCTGGGAAGCTCGGCGCCTAGACGGAGGGGAGGGTTGAAATATTTTGTTGACTATCTCATTTATTATTTATCTATGTGCTGGAAGGATATTATTTTTCAATTCCACATTAGAAATTATTCAAAGATTACAAAAAGTCCAAATAAGACATAGTTATGTTAATGTATAAGGGATTTAGGTAGATGAATTAGAGAGATAGATAGATAGAAAGAGTGTGTATATCGAGGGAAAAAAACAAAACAAAAAATCTATCAAACGTAAATCTTCCGTCTCGGAAGCTCCGCGCCTAGACTGAGGGGAGGGTTGAACTATTTTTTTGACTATCTTATTTATTATTTATCTATGTGCTGGAAGGATATTATATTTTTTAATTCCATCACATTAGAAATTATTCAAAGATTACAAAAAGTCCAAATAAGACATAGTTATGTTGATGTTTAAGGGATTTAGGTAGATGAATTAGAGAGATAGATAAATAGAAAGAGTGTGTATATCGAGGGAAAAAAACAAAACAAAAAATCTATCAAACGTAAATCTTCCGTCTCTGCTGGCACGGAGGGGAGAGTTGAAATATTTTGTTGACTATCTTATTTATTATTTATCTATGTGCTGGAAGGATATTATATTTTTCAATTCCATCATATTAGAAATGATTCAAAGATTACAAAAAGTCCAAATAAGACATAGTTATGTTAATGTATAAGGGATTTAGGTAGGTGCATTAGAGAGATAAATAGATAGAGCAACGGACTTTGCTCCAACTTTTTTATAGCAACGGACTATGTCCGTTGCTGGGTCCATTGTCCGGCCTACATTTTTTGACCGTTATTGCCGATATCCCGTTAAATCGGAATCCGTTAAATGGAGGTTAGAGTGTATTTGTTTTCTTTTCAGGTACTTTAGTTTTTTGCATGGCAGTTTTTTTGCATGAAGTGCGTCTCTACTGGACAATTCGTATCCTTTGGTTAACCCTATATGGTTAACTGTAGTAGTGAAGTGAAATTTTTATTATATGCAGATGATAGTACAGTAAACCCTCGCTATCTCGGACTAATTGGGGGGAGACCCAGTCCGAGATGACCGAAAATCCGAGATGTCCGAAGTCCGACTTATGTCCGACTTAAGAGAGGGAAAATTCCGAATTAGAAGAAGAAAGTCCGCGTCACCAGAGAAATTGAGATTTTTTTTTTTGTTTTTTTTTTATATATATCTAGTTAATGCATCTATCTCCCTTATATATATATATATAACTATGTCTTATTTGGTCTTTTTTTAATCTATGAATCAATTCTAATACGATGGAATTTGAAAACAATATTACCCTTCTAACACACAAATAATAAAATGAAAAAGAGAGTAAATAAAAATGTCTCCTTTGTCTTTGAGAAACATAAGTCCGTCTCGTATATGTTAGTATTTTATCGCTCGCTCGCCCCTAGCCACTCTCTCTCTATCTATTTATCTCTCTAATGCATCTAACTAACTCCCTTATACATTAACATAACTATGTCTTATTTGGACTTTTTGTAATCTATAAATAATTTCTAATGCGATGGAATTGAAAACAATATTATCCTTCTAGCACACAAATAATAACATGAAAAAGAGTCAATAAAAATGTCTCCTTTGTCTTTTCAGAACCAATTAAACCGTCTCATAATAGTTCGTGTTTATCGCTCACTTCCCCTTCTGCAACTCTCTGTCTATCTTGTCTTTTCAGAACCAATTAAGTCCGTCTCATAATAGTTAGTGTTTATCGCTCACTCCCCCTCTGTAACTCTCTTTCTATTTATCTATCTCTCTAATGCATCTACGTAACTCCCTTATACATTAACATAACTATGTCTTATTTGGACTTTTTGTAATCTTTGAATCATTTCTAATGCAATGGAATTGAAAACAATATTATCCTTCTAGCACACAAATAATAACATGAAAAAGAGTCAATATAAAAGTCTCCTTTGTCTTTTCAGAACCAATTAAGTCTGTCTCATAATAGTTCGTGTTTATCGCTCACTCCCCCTCTGTAACTCTCTCTTTCTATCTATCTATCTCTCTAATGCATCTACGTAACTCCCTTATACATTAACATAACTATGTCTTATTTGGATTTCTTGTAATCTTTGAATAATTTCTAATGCAATGGAATTGAAAAATATAATATCGGACATTTTCCGAATACTTATAAAAAGTCCCACAACGTCAGAGACTGTCAGAACGATGACGGAAATGTCCGAAATACCGAAGTGCATGTCCGAGAGGCCGTAGCCAGTCCGACTAGTACGGGTTTCCGACTTCTAGAGGTCCGAGATGGCGAGGGTTTACTGTACTGTATACGCCAGCCATCATAATCTTCAAATGTTGACGAATATAATGAATCAAGAGATAAATAAGGTAAGAGATTGGATTATTAACAACAAACTTACAATTAATATAAATAAAACAAACTATATGTACTTAAACAAAATAAAAAAACTGTAAATCAGATTCAACCAATAAAAATCGGTGGATCCAACTTACGTAAAGTGGACAAAAGTAAAATTCCTCGGTGTAATTGTTGATGAAAAATTATCATGGAAATCACATATTCAACATGTAACAAGCAAAGTAAATAAACAATGTGGTATTCTATTTCTAACTAGAAATTCCTTCAACCAATCAGCACCTATGAACATCTATTACTCTCTAATATATTCACATCTGTATTATTGTCATACAGTTTGGGGAACCGTAACAACATCAAAAATCCAATCCCTTAGTATTGCACAAAAGCGAATTGTGAGAACAATAACGTTTTAAACCTAGATATTATCATACAAATGAACTTTTCAAAACCCTAAATATCTTAAAGATTAAAGAACTTTCTACATATGCATGCACCTTATATATTTACAAGTCACTGAATGGATATACCCAGAACAACTTTTTTTTACTAGCGACGTAGAGTATAAAAACGCTACTCCACCACCCGGATGATCACTACAAGACCTAGGAACACTTATTATTGAATGAGTTTTAGGCAATGCAGCTTGAATAATATTTAGATCTGACTCAAACAACCAGGTCTCAGTGGGGCAAAATATATCGAGACCGAGCTCATCCAAGACCTCACCAATGTAATCCATCTTGTTGCGCATGGAACGAACAATTAGCTGCCCAGTTTCAACCGGCTCCTTGGGACGTTTTTCAGTTTTTTGAACTCACAAAATTGGTGTTTTCAATAAGTCTATTTCTTTGGGCTATCATAAGAGGACAATTTCTACTTGAAGCAAAATGAGTTGGTGGCTCTGTGACTGATGAGTTTACACAATTTATGCATTTAGGGGAAGCTATATTTTTGCAGCCTTTTGAACTGTGAGTACCAGTGCAGAAACTACATTTAGGGTCCTCACCTTTCAGGGTAGGCTGCACCTGTCAGAAGTACTGTATGACCAAAGCCCTGACAATGGTAACGTTGCGTCACCCAGAAGCGATCGTAAGCACGACATTTAGTGAGTCCAACATACACAGAGTTGCCCTCATTGACAATAGAAGAGCGTATTTCAGGAGACATTTTTACTACTGCTGTTTTTGTATGTGCATCCTTTTTCTGCTTAGTGAACACTAAATTTAGAGTTAGGCCCTCGTCGAACAGAGACTTTATGTTTGGATTCTTGCTTAGGATGCTAGGGATGATCTTGTCGTCATCGGTGTCAGTAGAGATACCAACCAGGGTCATTTTTGGTAGCATCTTCTTAGGTTCTGACACACTGAAGATGCTGTCCGTCCCGAGACACTGGTTGCTGGCCTTCCCTGCATCCTCTTTGGCTTTCTTTGATGGAAGTCGTACTACTAAAGCACCTGATCCAGTTATAGTACATTTATTTATTGGGATTGCAGCCAAAGCTTTCTCAATAGCCTTAGTATCAGGTGGCTTACGGGCTCAGAGGTACTATCTTTGGGCTTAACTATTAGGACTTGATGGTCCCAGACAGTTTTTTTCTTCCCACTATCCACCACCTCTGTGGTGCACTTGGTAGGCTCCTTTTTTGTGTCTTCTAACGTTTGCTGGACAATTTTGGCGAACGAGGGAATGTCTGGTGTGGCAGCTTTAGTTTCAAGGTTGGTAATTCGGTCCCCCATTTTTTCAATCTGACTTGCCACAGCAGCAAGGTAGCCAGAGACTTCACTCACTATGGCGTCCTTCAGGTCCGTTGTGGCTTGCGAGCTGACTAATGCGTTCTCGGCATCTGAGGTGCAGTTGTGACAGAACCACCTTCATCCGAATGGATGGATTTTTTGGAAGAATGCATAGTCTTTACAGAGACTATCAGGAAGTCCAGAGCATAGGGGATGGTACCAAAAACAGCATCTGGTACACTTGAACCCCTTGCTGGTGACCCGGGAGTCGCACTTAGGGCATACACTCATGGTGGCAATGGGCTGAGATGGCAGTGGTCACGGTTAAAATAATAAACAATTTATTACAAAAAATTTGAAAACTACCTGGGACAGGCCCCAGGTAGCGCCGCCCCTGTCTGTGTCACCCAAAATGAAAAAGTAAGATATGGAAAAAGGAAACAATGGGTGTCTGCGAGGATACCATAGGCAGGTGGGGTGCGACTTGGCTACCCTTTGGGGGTAGCCCAACCGAGGTGTGCGGAAGATGGTATGGCGAAAACTTTAATCAATTTTTTATTGTTTTGAGCCTTGATGCAGAGCCTTATCCTCATTGGTTATGATACTGCCACTGCACAAAGCAGTGCCTACTATTCCCATCAAACAGGCACCAGCACTAGAACTAATAGAGTTTTCCCATGCTAGAATAAGGAGTGCTATAGGAAAAATGAACAGAAGTAAGTCCCCGGGACTGGATGGGATACATCCAAGAATCATAAAGGAAGGTGGTGAGATTTGAGATGTCTATACTATAGCTTCTAATTTTCTCTATTAGCCTTTTATGTGGGACCTTATCGAATGCCTTCATAAAATCGCAATATACCACGTCTATAACATCCCCATCCTCCAGAATTTGCATCCAATCATCTACCACCTTAATTAGCTGTAATACCGTCGACCTCCCTGGCAAGAATCCGAACCGTCTCTCACTGAAAAGTTGGTTTGATTTCATATGTTCCATATGATAGACAAGGTAGGATACAGTATGTATGAAGCGATGGAGGATTGAGGAAGTGATTGCAGAAAAGGATATAGGAGTAGTGATAGACAATAAGTTAAATTTCTCAGAACATTTAGCGGAAAAGATAAACAAAGCCAATAGAATTGTAGGGCTGATAAGAAGGACATTTGTGTCACTTGACGAAGAAATCTTAAGGAATCTCTATACAGCGCTGGTTAGGCCGCACCTGGAATATGCGAACCAGGTGTGGGCTCCATATATGGTAAAGGATATAGAAGCAGTGGAGAAAGTGCAGAGGAGAGCTAGCAAGCTGGTACCAACGTTGAAGAACGCGGGCTATGAGCAGAGGTTGAGGACACTGGGGCTTCCGACACTGGCATATAGGAGAAAGAGAGGGGATATGATAGAGACTTTTAAGATAGTGTCAGGAAAGTACGATGAGGATGTGTGTGAAGGTATCTTCTTGATGCGGGAGGGACCAAGAACGAGAGGACACTCTAAGAAAATTTGCAAAGAAAGAAATAGGCTTGAGAAGGCAAAGAACTCATTTTGTGATAGAGTGGTAAATGAGTGGAACGCACTGCCCCAGTATGTAGTCGATTCCGAATCAATAAGGGAGTTTGAAAGTAATCTTGATAAAGCATGGGGAAGACAAGATTTGAAGTTTGATTATAAAACAAAAATACAGAATAGTAAAAATGTTGCGTCTGCTGCCGCCGCCGCCAACACCGTGAACGACCGCAGCAGTGCAAGTACTGGTATTGAGCTGGATACACAGGCATAGTTTGCCTTTTTCCAGAGGATCTACTGTAAGAAACTGTAATTATTCCTTCTCTAATTACAGTTTCTATTAGTTTACACACAACACTTGTCAAACTGACTGGTCTATAGTTTCCTGGGTCATTTCTCTTTCCCTTCTTAAAAATAGCTGTTATGTTTGCCTCTCTCCAGTCCGTCGGGATTTGTCCTGTATTAAAAGATACCTCAAATAAATTTGTTAATGGCTCTACTAACATCTCACCTCCTTCCTTTATGATTCTTGGATGTATCCCATCCTGCCCTGGGGACTTACTTCTGTTCATTTTTCCTATAGCACTCCTTATTCTAGCATGGGAAAACTCTATTAGTTCTAGTGCTGGTGCTGGTGCCTGTTTGATGGGAATAGTAGGCACTGCATCATCTGACTCCACTGTAAGTACCTCCCCAAAGTATCAATGATCTCAGCTGTACCTCTAGTCCTATCCAATCATATGCTGATGACTCTACCTTACACTATTCAACTAGTTTCCCCATCAACACAGCATGCAAGCACTCCTAATCAAAAGTGGCGAGGCCATAGAATGCCTATCTTCTGATCTTTCAATTACTGTACTGTATTTCTGATTGGGGCAGAGAAAATCTTGTATTTTCAACGCCTCCAAGACCCAGTTTCTCCCTCTATCTCTCCATCACAATCTTCCACAAGACTATCAACTATTCTTCAACAACACACAACTCAACACTTCATCTTCTCTCAACATTCTGGGTGTATCTTTTTCATCTGACCTTTCTTGAAAAGATCATATTACCACTCTTGCTAAAACAAAAGTTAGGTGTGCTCAAACGTCTTTGTGGGTTCTTCACCCCCGCACAGCTTCTTGCTCTGTATCGGGGCACAGTGCGCCCCTGCATTGAGTATTGTTCGCATGTGTGGGGAGGCTCCACCCATACCGCACTTCTTGAACGAGTAGAATCAAAAGCATTTCGCCTTATCAACTCACCTCCTCTTACTACTGTAGTTCCCTACAATATCTTTCTACACGCCGCAATGTTGGGCATGTGGAGAGCAGGATGAACAAAATTGGGTGAAAAGATGCAGGTCTGTGATTGTGGAGGGAGCTGCACCAAGGGGTGGACCGAGGAAGCATCCCTTATCAGGGTTGCCTCGAACGCCGCCATTAGGACAAGAGACTGAAACTGCACTTATGTGCGGAGCACTCAGTCTTAAAATGTTATGTATGTATGTATGTATGTATGTTTCACTCTTCTATCGCTATTACAACAACCAGTGTTCTTCAGAGCTCCCTCATTGTATACCCCTTCCCTTGCGGTGAGTGTGAGGCACCCACCTTTCAACACAGTCCCACTCCTCTCCTGCCTGTCAAAGCGGATGATATCAACAGAATGGAACGCAATGAGATGAGGATGGTGAAATGGATGTGTGGTGCTAAACTGCAAGATAGGATATCAAGTGTAGAGCTAAGGAGAAGGTTAGGTATCAAGAGTATCAGTGATGAGATGCGTACTGTACTAGCAGGCTTGGATGGTTTGGAGATGTGGAGAGGATGGATAAACAAAGCTGGGTGAAAAGATGCAAGTCCATGAATGTGGAGAGAGCTGCACCAAGGGGCGGACCAAAAACGATGTGGGATCGGACTTTGCAGTCTGATCTTAAATCAAAGCACCTGACAAGTGAGGTAGCTCTTAACAGGGCTACCTGGAACGCCGCCAGTAGGACGTGAGACCAGAACCGCATTTTGTGTGGAGCACTAGGTCTTTAAATTTGTGTATGTATTTATGTACAGTACTCCTATTCTGTTCAGTACCCCATTCCCCAACCCAAGAATTGCAAATTTTCTGTCTTTCTTCTACTCAACAAGTGAACTCTGGAACTCTCTCCCTCAATCAATCTTTCCTTCATACTATGACTTAGACTGCTTTAATCTTCGGGTGTCCAGGCATTTTGACTCTCAACGTCCCTTGAATTTGGCTGTCACTCTTTTAACTTTGGGGGAGATATTCGCTACAGGCAACCTGCCTTTTGTCTCCTCCATACACATAGGGAAAAAAAAACTCCTACGAAGCCCCGAGATTATCAATTGAAGCTTCGAGATCGGTGTTTCATATGTGTCGCATTAGATGATCACAGTGGAGCTTCAAGGTGTTGGTTGCTTCCTTTCTGCCACACTAAATAAACACATAATCAACAACTACTGTCGTGTGGTAATGGCGGGAACTTTGATCATGCAGTGCGAAGGTCTGGTGGGAACCCAAGCCCAAACTATTTTTATTTTATTTTATTTTTTACCCCTGGAGTTCACCTTTAACCCTCCAGCCCCGGCTATGTATTATATATATATTCCCCGAAACCCGGGAGTTTTGGCCGAAAAACTTCTACGCCCAGGCTACCGTATCTTTGTTATTCTGACTGCTTCCGCATTCCCGCACATTCCCAAGCGTAGATGTGTTTCTTACCTGTAGAATGGCGTTAAGTAGAGCTCTCTAAGTCAACTGGTTCAGTTGTGATGATGATTTCATTGGAGATAACTTTATGGCAAAAACAGCCACTTTACACTACTTTTCGATACTTAACAACAACATACAGGCGCACACGAACAAGCGACGCACTCCTTCTTGTGGCCGGAGATGCGGGGCATCGGTCCAGCCGGCTGTTGTTTACATGCGTCGGACCGACGCCTCGCACACCAAGCTCACAGGCTTTCAACCACTGGGCGTTCAAGAGCCCTTCCGGGAACGAAGGGTTAAAGGGGGGGATGGTTGGTTTCCCTGTCTCCCCTTCTCCCTCATGTTTAATCCCATTATCTCTGAGATTTTAAGACGTTCGGCCCTTTAGTTTGGCAATCTTTCACCCATTTCTTTCTCAATATTAGGACCTTTCGTGCCATTTGGGTGTTGAATATTTCCTGGTTAGCGATAGCGAGCTTGCAATCTTAGGAGGAAGCGATTTCTACCGAAAAATTTACAAATTTATCTTGAAGGGGGGTCTAAGCGGTGTTTGTATAAGCTTGATGATGGTCTATGGAGGAAACTAAAAAATAAATATATAAATACTGTTGTTGTTGTTCCCTAAGCTGCCTGGCCGAACAGCCCCGAGTCCTTAAGGATGGCCATGGCCAGGGTTGGGCTTTCCCACAGAGCTCTCAAAGAGTGTAAATTGTGTTCTTGGTGTAAGTGGTTGTGTGAAACGCAGTCTTCTATAATGTGTTTAATGATATGGGGTGCTGTGTTACAGCCCGGGCAGGTGTCGACGACGGAGTCATCCAGTCTCTTCTGATAGCTCAGAAGAGCTGGATGGTGCCCACATCTCAGCCTGGCCAGGTGGACTCTGTCCTCGCGAGGAAGGGAGGATTCAGATGGATGGATTTCGGGAGGTCGTGCTTGCAGCTGCGTGTTGTCTATGAGTGAGTGGATGGAACAGCGAGTAATATGAGTATGGATGTGCTTCCGGAAGTTGGTTTGGGGTGGGCAGGGAGGGAGAGAAGACAGTATTTGTGTGTGATAGTGTGTGCTGGGTGTTGTTTTGATATTTCTTGGTGTCTTTAGGTGTGTTGCCATGTAGTGTAGTGGGTGGTGTTCATTCGTGGAGGCTGCTGCCAGGAATTGAGTGCCTCTCATGTCTAGATGATCTTTGACTTTGAGGACTTTGGTTTCTTGATGTAGGTGATCTGTGGGTGTAGTAGCTGTGCATCCTGTGATGATTTTCAGGGCTTTATTTTGAATAGTCTGTAAGGTCTTATGGTGTGTTTCAGCTAAGTTAGAAGCCCAGGCCGGGCTTGCGTATTCCATAACTGATCTTATGTATTGTTTGTAGACTGTGGTGGTAGTTTCTTTGTTGTGTCCAAATTTCGTGTGGGCAAGTGATCTGAGGGCGTTAAGTCTGGGTGTCAGTTTCTTTTTCGTGTTTGTGGTGTGCTGTTTGAATGTCATTTGGGTGTCGTATGTTACTCCTAGGATTTTGTGTGTGTGTTAGGGGTGTGTTGTTTATGTTGAGTCCCGGGACATAATCGTGCTCTCCTGTCCAGCTTGTGAGGAGGGTTGCAGTGGATTTAGCTGGGGCTAAATTGAGTCTGTAGTGCACCATTCATGTAATTTGTCGAGATAGTCTTGAAGGAGTCTTGTTGCTGTGTCTGGGTTTTGGTGCGTGCTTGTGAGTGTTATGTCGTCTGCGTAGGAGGCTATGGTTATTTGGGGTGAATTTGGTGTATTTATATCATGCATGTACAGATTGAAGAGTGCGGGCGACAGGACGGATCCTTGCGGGACTCCGTTTGGGAAATTTCTAATGCTAGATGACTGACCGGCAAAAGATACGTGTGCACATCTGCCTGCTAAGAAGTTGGCCAGCCATCTTTTTGTGTTGTGCATGTTTGTGTTGTAGATTTTGTTTGTTAGGTTGTGGCGGGGGATGGCATCGAAGGCTTTACTTATGTCGAGTGTGGCAAGTACTGATCTGTGTGGTGGTCTAGCTGAGTTGATGCTGTCAAAAGCTCTTTGTGTAAGGTCTGTAAGAAGAGTGTTTGTGGAGTGCAATGGCCTGAAGCCGTGTTGTGTTGGAGAAAGGGGTAAGTCAGGTGTCATCAGTTGTAGTACAAGGCGCTCTATGACTTTGGAGGGGGTGCAAAGGAGTGTGATAGGGCGGTATGAGGAGGGTAGCGTGGGGTCTTTGTTAGGTTTTGGGAATGTGATGATGATACCATGCTTCCAGATGTCTGGTATTGTGTTGTGTGAGTAGCTGTAGTTTGATATGTTAGTGAGTGCTTGTATGCCTTGTGGTCCCAGGTGTCTGAGGTGAATGTTGCTTATGTTGTCTAGGCCACAAGCGGGTGAGAGCTTGAGATTGTTGATGATATGCTTTGGTCCTGGAGTGGCGGCGTCTACGCCGTGGGACCACCTCCCGGAACTGCCGACCATGGATGGCTGCCGACCCTCCCGTCCGGGGACAAGATCACCGACAGTGGAGGACAGCAGGCTGCCGAACGTGGGGAGCAGTTTCCGGGAGCCAAACCGCCACAACTATCCCCTGCCCCCTCCCTGGGAGCACGCGTCCTAGGAGCGGCTGCGGTCACGCCGGGCAATTCTATATAAATACTGTAGACTGAAATACCATGCACATTTAAGTGTAGAGATAGGCTGGCTAATGACACCAGTGGTACCATTATTATGGAGGTTGGCCGATATGTTACTGTACCATAGGGTCTCAAGGGTAGGCTAGGCAATTGACCACTTACAAGTTTCAAGCTATAAGAAAGTTGGAGCTGTAGATATCAATATTTAGCATAATTACCAGCTAAAAAAATATGTGTAGTACATTTATAAATACATAAAACCCAATTCAACATATTATTTAGCCATGAGAAACCTACATTATTATTGCATTTCTATTTACTGTACAGTACTATCAATGTCTACAGCTCCAACTTCCTTATAGCCTGAAACTCGCAAGTGGTCAATTATACCCTGTTCCAAATAGGTAGCCCAGAAATCGTGAACCCTAACCTCTGTAACTCAAAAAGGGCTAGAGCTTATGGGCTGTAAATTTCCACACCTATTCCCTAGCTGACCTTTCCCAAATGGTAGAAGTATTTACTTGTCGATTATGAGTTACAGAGCTTAAAGTTCAAGAGTTTTGGCCTACTTACTTGGAATAGGGTATAGCAAAATAGATAAAAATATTATTAAAATTAAAATGTAAAACTTGCAAACTAAACAAACCAGAATTGGGACAAGGACAATATAAAGTCAAATTAAATTATCAAAATCGCTATGTGGAAACAACGCTTACTAAAATGAAAATTATTAAATAAAAGAACACAATCCACCACATAGGGTGTACATTACTACATGAGCAAGTTACTCTATTTCCCAAGCAAACTAATCGCACATATAACAACGCACTATCGTCACGTTAAAGGAATTAGTCAAGTTTGGGAAGTCCGGGACGTTCTGGTAAATATTACTAAACTCTGCATGAATAAAGAAACTACTGTACATGTTAAATGTCAAAATATTATTTAAAATCAAATTTGCAACATGACAAGACATTAACAATAGTACAAAATACAAATATTGATAAGATATCTATACTATTACAAAATAATATATAAAATACAGTACAGCACTCACTAACGATAGTGCTATCGGGTAGGTACCTGTAAGCATAGCATGCCTCAAGTGACCCCTATCAATAACTACCCTACTAATAACCTACATTTATCGCACAAATAAACTAAGGAAATCGCCAAAGCAATCAATTGATACTATCGACAATGTATACATATAATATAAAGACAAATAATTGCAAAATATGAAGTAACAACAGATTTAAACAAAGTACTCTTTTAACAAGAACAATCAATTTAAAAAATCATCAATATTAATATTAATAATAGAACAAGAAAAATATAAACAATAAATACAGACAAAAAACAATAAATACAAACAAAAAGTAAGCAGAGGTTATACAAGAAACTTCAAGTTAAAAATGCTTGATTAAAATTATTGATGTCAAATTTTAGAATACAGTTACAATAATTGACTCTAAAAAGATTAAATTTATGGAACAATTTACTTGCCTCAAAACCTCTGTCTACTAAGAGTCTGTATAGTAACCTAGCTCTAGCCCAAAAGTCATCTACTTTAGTGCAAATTTTACAAAATCTTATTAACTGGGAATAAAAACAATTATAAGTTATTTTACTCTCAATATTACTACTAGGGAAAGGAAAGTTTATTACCGTACGTTAAAATTAAAATCATCAACTTTGTGATATACTTTAACCCCTCCAACCCGGATGGGCTCTTGAACGCCCATAACAACCTCGGCCCGCGCAACCCGGAAGGGCTCTTGAACGCCCATTGCTTGCATGCGTGCTTTCGAATGCCGCGCGTACATTTTCGGTATTGTGGGACGGTAGGTGGCGCCACCAGGCGTAAACTCCGCCACAGCAACAGTATCTACCCCGACGCCATCATGGACAGTACGCCAAATAGTGATTCCGCTGTGTCCGATACCGTGCTTCCTACGACGCCCTTGCTTGTTCGTCGCGCCTTACCCCGACGCCATCGCCTAAATGTGTTATCTCCCGGAGGTATTGAGACGACATTGAGACTTTATGAGCGAGCTGATGCCAAGCATAATGTTGATGATGAAGTCAGTGACGACTCCAGTAATTATAAGTCGAGTGATTATGGCCATGAGAGTGATAAAGAAGAGCAATTCCTGGGATTTGCGAGAGAACATGACAGTGATGAGAGTGATGAAGGTGATGTACCAGTTGTTGAGGAAGCTGGTTTACCTAAAGACAGTGAACTTGAGAGAGTGAGCGAGTGGGAGAGTTCAAGGTCACTCACCAAATTTCGCTTAAGTGACACGACGCCAAGCCCTTCCCCTGGTAAATCGCCTTTCAAGCTACATTTGTATAAGCAGAAAATACTTGAGAAGGCGGCCGCGGCAGCTAGGGAACAAGCAAAACTACTTGGTGAGGATGAGGCTGTGAGTGAGGGTCAGCGTGGTGACCCTTCTCGTCCGCCATTGTCTCCCTTATCTACCCACGCCACCCAAGATGACCCGGATGCTCCGCATTCTTCCCCACCACCCCCACCATTGCCAAGGGTTGAGGACCCCACACTTTCGGCCTATTTGCCTCCTAGGTCCCCCGACAGGAGACATACTGCTGCCGAAAAGGGGAAAGGTAGGAAATATACCAAGAAAATTAAGAAAAGTAAGAGAGTTTTGTTCGAGGCTCCCGCGGCGTCCACCCCGGCCGGCCCCAGCCATACGTCCCCGCAACTTTCCCCACGGTCCTCCCCACCTCTCCCGCCTTCAACATATCTTCCTGAAGAAGTCTTTGAGCTCGCATCACCAATACCTGGCCCTAGTGACAGTGAAACATTGCTTTCTGTCACTCGTCGCAGGCCAAGGAGCCCGGGACCTCGGGGGGACACAGCCTCACCTGCCACTCCTTCCCCACCTCGCCCACCCGCACGCCGCCCACGCATCACTGGTTCCCCGCCAGATTATGTGGGGGCCACTGATGATGAAGGGCACCTCTCTCAAGACTCTGGCCATGATTACATAGGTCCACCGTCAGGGCAAGATGACCACTCTGACGATGACTATATGGACATCGACGACCCTCGACCCATCCGCTTGGCCCGGCGTCGTGCTGCCCGTCGTGCTGCCCACCGCCCTGGCCGCCGCCCTCGCCGCCCTAGGGCGCGCGCCTCCCGAGTTGGCCGTGGGCGTGCTGGGCCACCAGCTGGAGCTCCTCGTCAGCGTAGACAAGACCCATTCTACGTTTTTCAGTGGCAAGACGTAGTTGATGAGGATGCATACAACCCTGATGTGCCAGCTTTTGATGAGGTACTGGAGGGTTCAGGCGTTATCCCCAATTTTCCTGCAGGCCTCAATGCTCCACCACACGAACTGTTTGAGGCCTTCTTTGATGAGGAGGTGGTAGGCTATGTTGTCAAAGAGACAAATAAGCAGCACCAATTCCAGGTCCACTTTTTGGGAAAGGTGACCAAGGGCCACATGAGGCAGTGGACCCCAGTGACTCATGACGAGTTCATGGTGTTCCTGGCACTCACCATGCTAATGCCTCATGTCAAGAAGCATAGGTTGCCTGACTATTGGATCACCAATGATCTGATATCCACCCCTGCCTTCGGGAAATATATGTCTCGCGACCGGTACCTTGATATCCTCGCAGCGCTCCATCTTGTCACCAACCTTGACGTCCACCTCCCAGACAAGCTGTGGAAGATTAGGACGTTGTATGAGATGATGCGAGAACGCTTCACCTCCTACTTCAAGCCCTTCCGCAAGGTCGTCATTGACGAGTCTCTTGTGCTGTTCCGGGGAAAACTCAGCTTCCGGCAGTACATCCCCTCAAAAAGACATCGCTTTGGCATAAAATTCTTTGTGCTGTGCGACTGCCAAACTGGCTATGTCCTGGACTTCCTGGTCTACAGCGGGAAGGAAGGGGACTTGCTTGTGGACCCCCTCATTGGCTTTGGCGGAGCAGTGGTGCAAGCCATGATGGACCGCTACTTTCATAAGAATCACGTCCTCTACACGGACAATTATTACACGTCCCCCACTCTCTCACAGTACCTGCATGAGCGCAAGACGGGGACTGTAGGCACAGTACGAGGGAAAAGGAAGGGCATGCCACCTTTCCCTCCAAAGACCAAAAAAGGTGATGTGTTCAAGAAGAAGTCGGGGCCCATTCTGGCTATCCACTGGCACGACCAGCGGAAGGTCAACCTCCTGACCACCATCCACAAGGGGGAAATGGTGGAGACTGGCAAGGTGGATCGCCGCACCCAGGCCAGGGTGACCAAGCCCGATGCTGTCCTGGACTACAACATCAACATGAGGCTGGTGGACAAGTCCGACATGCAGATAGGCTTCATTGACTGCCTGCGTACCTCGTGCAGATGGTACAAAAAGTTCTTTCTGCATATGGTGGACATGTCAGTTCTGAATGCCTACAACATATACAAGCTTCGGAATGTGAACACACCCATGAAGTTCAATAGCCTGCGGAGGTTCCAAAAGCAGGTGTTGACGGAGCTCCTGGAGAAGTATGCTATGCCACAGAGGGCAGTGGCACATCCTGGGCCCGCCGTTATTGACCGCTTGCAGTCTGCTCAATACTTGACTAGGCACAGGCTTGGTTCCCTGCCTCAGAATGAATCCGGAAGAACACAGCAGAAGCGGTGCCATGTCTGCTACAACAGCAGGGTGAAGCCGAGGTCAGGTAAAAAGTCAACCCTGGAGTGTGTGGAGTGCAAGGTGGCACTCTGTGCTGTAGATTGCTTCTTTGATTACCACTCCAAGCTGGAGTTCTAATAATCATACTGAAATTGCCAAATAAAATGACAATATGTACACTATAATTATATATAGGGAAAAAGTGGAAGAAAACCAATGTATTGTAATACAAAAGTCATGTATTATGAGAACATTGATACAAATACAATTACACCATAATAATATGTGAAAGTGACACATATGTATATACCAAGTGACATTCATATGATTAGAACCTATAGAAATATATAAATCAGTGAAAAAAGACACAATAAATTGTATATAAATCGTTTACAAATCATATAACTAAGTGAAAGTGACACAAGACCTAATATTTGATGGCCAAAGTATAATAAACACCTGTGATAACGAATAATCAGTGCCTAATACAACAATAACCTACCTCAATTACTAATAAAATGTACGGTATCGAGTGAAAATGAGCATTATCAGTGACAGTGACACTCTCTAAAGCATATTTGTCAAAGTGAAAGTGACACAAGACCTAATATTTGATGGCCAAAGTATAATAAACACCTGTGATAACGAATAATCAGTGCCTAATACAACAATAACCTACCTCAATTACTAATAAAATGTACGGTATCGAGTGAAAATGAGCATTATCAGTGACAGTGACACTCTAAAGCATATTTGTCAAAGTGAAAGTGACACAAGACCTAATATTTGATGGCCAAAGTATAATAAACACCTGTGATAACGAATAATCAGTGCCTAATACAACAATAAGCTACCTCAATTACTAATAAAATGTACGGTATCGAGTGAAAATTAGCAATATCAGTGACAGTGATACCCTAATAAACATATTTTATATAATTGGCCTCAAAATAACTAGAAAATATCAAATAAACATCACATTCTCAATATCAAACACTAAAATCGTCTAAGGGAGATAAATACTTTGGCGCGGCGAGCGGCTAGGTGCGTCGTAGCCATGGCCGAGGCGACGCGTCCGAACGCGGGAAGAATTTGCCGCCGAAAAGCACTCGTCTTCCCGCGCTCACCATTATGCAACCAGAGGGGCTAGAGACCTCTACTCAACGCCATTCGACAGAGGAAGGTTTGTGGAACATTATTCTTTTTTATTCACAACATTACATGACATATTCATTGACTTACAGAGTAGTTAACATAGGCCAAAGATCGTCAAAACACCCGGTACCGGAGCACAGTCGCAAGCTATAGCCCCCGGGGCTGGAGGGTTAAGTATGCACTGTTCATTAACAATCTATATTTATATCAAGAAAATTTTCAACTTTATATTTTAACCCTCTCACCACGGAAGGGCTCTTGAACGCCCATAAAAAAACATATAACAGGTACCCGGATGGTATCTTGAACGCCCAGTGGTTGAAAGCCTGTGAGCTTCGTGTGCGAGGCGTCGGTCCGACGCATGTAAACAACAGCCGGCTGGACCGTCGCCCCGCATCTCCGGCCACAAGGAGAGCGTCGCTTGTTCGTGTGTGCCTGTATGTTGTTAAGTATCGAAAAGTGGTGTAAAGTGGCTGTTTTGGCCATAAAGTTATCTCCAATGAAATCATCATCACAGCTCAACCAGTTGACTTAGAGACCTCTACTTAATGCCATTCTACAGGTAAATAACACAGCTACGCTTGGGGATGCGCGGGAATGCGGGAAGCAGTCTGATTAACGAATATACGGTAGCCTAGCCTAGACGTTTTTCGGCCAAAACACCCGGGTTTCGAGGAATATATATATAATACATAGCCGGGGCTGGAGGGTTAAGTTACATTGTGTGAGGGGAATAGAATTAGGGTAAATAAGTTTAGCAACTTGATTAAAATTTAACAAATTGCAAACGAGAATATCATCAATATATCTACTATTATTACTTAACAATTTAGCAAGTGCTAATTTGTCTGGGATTTTATTTTTCTTGCTACTGTCAACTAAGTCTTTTATATATTTAAATTCTAAAGCAAGCAAGAATAGATCTGCAATTAAAGGGCTAGCATTTCCACCCATAGGAATTCCTAATATTTGTTTGAAAATGTAAGGCCCGAATCTAACATAAGTATTGAAAAGGAGGAATTTAAGGGTATCTTTAAGTTTAGTTCTATCAAAATATACAGAACTAGTGGGAGTAGAGCCAAGTGATGCATTATTAAAATATGTATAAACATTTATGAAATAATTACAATCCCTAACGAACCTGTCAAAGTGCAAATCTATAATAAAGCAAAGCTCTGAATATACTAAATCTAAAGGCAAATTGGTATACAAAGTTGAAAAGTCAAAGCTATTTACCGAGGTAACTTTCGGCATGGTATTTATTTTATCAATAACTTATAACGAATTGTCAACACTCCAATAATAGTTAATGCCAGTTCTTCTCATGATGGTATTACAATATCTTTTATGAGTACTTTTAATGTATTTTAAGCAATTTACGACTTGTTCTGATAGAGTTTTAGTGGTAGCAAATTTTGCTCCGGCAATAAAGCGATATTTATAAGGTCTTTTATGAAATTTAGGTAACATGTATAATTTTGCAATGCACTTGTTCTTATCAGAAAGTTTAATATCAAATGTTATATTTTTCTTGGTATGTTCATTGATTAAGTTATCAATATTCAGATTATTTTGAATTTCATAAACAGAATTACCGCAAATATTTTTATGAAATATGTTACCTTTAACCCGTACAGCCCCAGCGACGCGCCTGACGCGTCGGCGATGTATGTAACGCACAGCCCCAGAGACGCGCCTGGCGCGTCACCCTAATTGCGCCGACCGTAACCTCAGGTGTAGCCACTCAAGATGGCTCAGATTTATATAGGAACTGTGTACGTATCCCACGCAACCGTGCCGATAGTTGAAAACTCTCAAAGTCCACGTGCGTGCGCGTGAGCGCGCAATAACCTGTTTTTTTGGGGTAATTGCCTTCAATTTTTTACTCTTGTAAAATACGTTTTCGGGGGCTTTGTAGGACCATTCTTTAAGCTTTTTGAGCGGTTTTTCGTGGTTTTTCCTTCATTCCTAACCCATTCGCTATTGTTTCTGGAATAAAACAATTTTTTGAAAACCGGCCGGGTTCTGGTGAACAAACATTACAAAACTAGCCGGGGCTGGACGGGTTAATGCCTAATTTTTGTTTCATGTTTTCAAGATAAAATTTCTTACATGTGAAGCTATAATTATTGCTGGCTTTATCTACTGTAGTGATTACAAAATGTTTATGTAAATTTATTAAATCAGCTTTAACCCTTCAAACTCGGATGGTACACGTGTGTACCATTAAGTTTTGCCCCGAGGAACCCGGGTGGTACAACATTGTACCAGTGGTTGAAAGCCTGTGACCTTGGTGTGTGAGGCGTCGGTCCGACGCATTTAAACAACAGCCGGCTGGACCGACGCCCCGCATCTCCGGCCACAAGAAGGAGAGCGTCGCTTGTTCGTGTGTGCCTGTATGTTGTTGTTAAGTATCGAAAAGTAGTGTAAAGTGGCTGTTTTGGCCATAAAGTTATCTCCAATGAAAGCATCACAAATCAACCAGTTGACTTAGAGAGCTCTACTTAACGCCATTCTACAGGTAAATAACACAGCTACGCTTGGGGATGCGCGGGAATGCGGGAAGCAGTCAGCATAACAATGATACGGTAGCCTAGCCTAGACGTTTTTCGGCCAAAACACCTGTGTTTCGGGCAATATTTATGTAATGCGTAGCCGGGGCTGGAGGGTTAAGCTTATTATAATTATAGTCTATAAAATCTGAAAGATTAAATTCACTTTTAAGCGAGAAAATTTTATTTCTAATTAACTTAATAAATAATTTAGACCATGCTTCTAGTTCTCTCGCTTCGCAGCACACAATTTTTAACAATTTATCTTTTAATTTATTGACTGAAAAAACAATATCTTTTAAAATTATGTCCCATGTTACTTTATTATTCTCTAATCTAAATTTAAACCCTTTACGACATAGCTCCGCTAATTTGTTGTTTGCAAAATGTTTAACTAGTTCTACATCACCTGTTAATATGTGACATATCGGACTATAAATGAACTTTGCTAGTGCATCACGTCTGCTAACTGGCATATCCATGACTCTTTCACACACGCATTTATTATTATTGAAAATATCATTATCTGAAAGATTTCCTAAAACTTTATTATAATTACAAATAATAGACCCAACAGGTCGTTCATATGAATACACTATTAATGGTTTGAAATCTTTACAACCATCTGGTAACATGGACTTAACTTTTTTTGAATTAATAAGACTGTTAACATTAATTTTGTCTAAATTTTAGAGGAATAATTTAAAGTGGACATGACTTTATCTTTAATACGGTTATCTTTGGATTTCTTAGAATTAGCTCTAATATATCCCATAAAAGCAAAGACTATATTCTTAAATTTATTTGTGAAATTATGTTTATTGTTTAGAATATTTTCTATAAAAGGAGCAAAACTTTTCTTTTGTAGGCCTTTCAATCTATCTTTTAATTTTTTAATTCCGAAATTTCGATATAATGAATATAAATTATTAACAATAATTTTAATATCAGACCTGTTTTTCTTTTTATTAAATGAATTTAGTCTTCTATTACCGTGTCTACCAGGTCTTCTGTTTAAAACAGGGAAGTTAAAATATGGGTTATTAAAATAGTTTTTTAATAAATCTTTATACAAAATGTTGCCTACATTTTTTATTTGATTGTTAAGTCCAAATGGATAGATGGTAATTAATTTTCCAATCCAACAATTTTCTCTATCTAAAACATTTTGATTACTTTGAACAATTTCTATAATTTTGTATTTACAATCAAATTTAGTACAATCTGTGTTAAAATGCTTATATTAATTAAAATGTAAAACTTGCAAACTAACAAACCAAAATTGGGACAAGGACAATATAAAGTCAAATTAAATTATCAAAATCGCTATGTGGAAACAACGTTTACTAAAATGAAAATTATTAAATAAAAGAACACAATCCACCACATAGGGTGTACATCACTACATGAGCAAGTTAATCTGTTTCCCAAGCAAACCAATCGCACATATAACAACGCACTATCGTCACGTTAAAGGAAGTAGTCAAGTTTGGGAAGTCCGGGACGTTCTGGCAAATTTTACTAAACTCTGCATGAATAAAGAAACTACATGTTAAATGTCAAAATATTATTTAAAATCAAATTTGCAACATGACAAGACATTAACAATAGTAAAAAATACAAATATTGATAAGATATCTATACTATTACAAAATAATATATAAAATACAGTACAGCACTCACTAACGATAGTGCTATCGGGTAGGTACCTGTAAGCATAGCATGCCTCAAGTGACCCCTATCAATAACTACCCTACAAATAACCTACATTTATAGCACAAATAAACTAAGGAAATCGCAAAAGTAAGCAATTGATACTATCGACAATGAATACATATAATATAAAGACAAATAATTACAAAATATGAAGTAACAACAGATTTAAACAGAGTACTCTTTTAACAAGAACAATAAATTTAAAAAATCATCAATATTAATATTAATAATAATAATAATAGAAAAAGAAATAGAAAGAATAGAAGAATCTTGGAGTCGATGCCGTTCTTAATTCCTGATCTATGCCCGTAGGCTCTTTCTCTTAAACATTGCTCCGTCTTTCCAACATATTGTATACCACATTTATCACAGGTTATTAAATAGATAACATTCTTTACTTTACATGGAGATGTTACATTAACAGAAGAATTTAAAAACAAAATTTTTGTATTGGTAATGTAACTTTTAAAAAATATTTGATGTTCAAAATCAAATTCATTCACACAGAGTTTACATTTACAGTTATCATCGAAAAGACACCGGTTATTTTAATTTTTATTGTTCATTTTAAGTTAGTTAAGTTCATTATATTAGCTACCCACAAAAAATTAGTAGAGTTTGATTAATACTTTTGGTGCAGAGTTATTTTGCTTTTGTATTGTGTCATCCCAGTTTGGTTTGTTTATTTTGCAAGTTTCACATAAAATATGTCTGTTATTGTACTATAGTGGCTCAAGGGTAGACTAGGCAATTAGCACGGTATACAAAATACATACATTCAGTACATCTATCTATCTATCTATTGCCGGACGCCTTACAAAGTTTAAAGATCATTTTGTCCACAGAGAATGTGGTTAAAGTCTCACGTCCTAAATGGTGGCTTTTCAGGTGGCCCTGTCAAGGGCTGCCTCTGTTGTCAAGTTCTTATTTTGAGATCGGACCGGAGTACCTTATCCCACGTCATCCTAGGTCTACCCCTACACGTGGCATTTCTTCACCCAGTTCTCATCATCCATTCTCTCCACGTGTCCAAACCAAGCAAGTCCGCTCGTGCGCATCACTTCGCTGACACTCCTAATGCCCAGCCGCTTTCTTAATTCCTCGCTTGATACCCCGTCCCTGAGGTTAACCCCATATATCCATCTCACCATTCTCTTTTCATTCCGTTCCATTAGCTACCCACAAAATATTAATAGAGTCCGATTAATAATTTTAGTGCGGAGGTTATCCAGTATCTGTTACTGTACTGCACTATAGGGTCTCAAGGGTAGGCTAGGCAATTAGTATGCAAAATAGATAAAAATACTATTGCCACTATATTAGCTACCCACAAAATATTTTTAGAGTTTGATTAACCCTTTCTCTGTAGGCATATTTCCGCCATATTAGGGCTCATTCAGGCACTCCTGTTTGATTAGGTAAGTGTCTGAATGAAATTAAATTTATTCAGCCAAAACTAAAAGAAAACTGCTTCAAAATGATGCCAAAACGAGCTTCGTAGCTCGCAAGGTTCACCTGCAGCGCTATCATAAATATTAATTAAAATGAGCAATTCTCGCTAATGTCACGCTACATTTGCCTTTGGCAGCACTGTATATCTAGCGAGACTGATTCAGCGCCTTCAGTGCCACGGCCGCCTGGCTGGGAGAAGGATGTTAGACCTGTCGCGCTCCCGCTCCCTTGCACTTGATTTTACAGGCTTTAAGAGCCTGTAGATTGCTGTTAATTGCCATAGCGTTCGGGAACATCTCCCGCAGGAAAAGGGTTAATACTTTTAGTGTCAAATTTTACCATTGCTGAATTACTTTTTTATACTAAATGTAACTAGTTTGATTAAAGTTTTGTGAGCATTTTTGTTTTTAAATCCCGCATACTAATATAGCCTACATACAAGTGTAAAGACCGCTTCATCCACAGAGAGCATAGTTTTAGTCTCTTTACTCTAGTACAGTACAGTAAAGTCTTCCTACAACACAGCCCCATCATAGTTTTGAGATTTTAAGATGTTCGGCCCATTATGTAAAATATCATCAATGCATACAAATAGCCGAGTCTAAGCTATTATAAAGCATATTTTCCACCTCTATTTACAGCGTGGCATAAACATTGCCAATTTCTGCAAGGAGTTCAACGCGCGTACTGGTAACTACATAGAAGGTGTTCCGCTGCCCTGCAGGATAAACATCAGGCCGGACAGAACCTACGACCTGGTCATTCACAACCCCCCCGCCACGTTCTTCCTCAAACAGGCAGCGGGGATTCAGAGAGGAGCCATGTCTCCAGGTCAGTTGTCTTGGTAGTATAATGGTTAACCCTCTCACCACGGATGGGCTCTTAAACACCCATAAAAAAGCATATACCAGGTACCCGGAAGGACTCTTGAACACCCCTGTAGTTGAAAGCCTGTGAGCTCCGTGTGCGAGGCGTCGGTCCGACGCATGTAAACAACAGCCGGCTGGACCGACGCCCCGCATCTCCGGCCACAAGAAGGAGAGCGTCGCTTGTTCGTGTGTGCCTGTATGTTGTTGTTAAGTATCGAAAAGTGGTGTAAAGTGGCTGTTTTGGCCATAAAGTTATCTCCAATGAAATCATCATCACAGCTCAACCAGTTGACTTAGAGAGCTCTACTTAATGCCATTCTACAGGTAAATAACACAGCTACGCTTGGGGATGCGCGGGAATGCGGGAATAAGTCTGATTAACGAATATACGGTAGCCTAGCCTAGACGTTTTTCGGCCAAAACACCCGGGTTTCGAGGAATATATATATAATACATAGCCGGTGCTGGAGGGTTAAAGCGTGTAAGTTCTGTATGTGGTGTCCAGGGTTCAAATACCCGGAGGATCATATGCTTTCATTAATTTCATTTGGAGATTGGGAGGTTTGACGTACCTCCCAAACTACCAAATAGGAAGACTACTATTTGGTAGTAGTCTTGGAAAATCCAACATCAAGGCTATTAATCTAATTGCGATGACGACTTGTCTAATTTGACTGCTATGTCTTTATCCCAACCGCGTTTAAATAAGAAAGCGTCTAGAGTCCACTCCTTAACCCCTAAAGGACGGGCATGATTGTTGACATGACCGTGCTGCCTGGCGGGTATATTTACCGAAAACGAGCTTCATTCCATGCTCTTTTTCATGCATAAACAAGAGCCAGAGCATAATACAATTATGTATCTATGAAAGGGCGATAATAGAGCTTTCCAATGACACCTGAATCACCCTTGTACGACCACGGGTTATCCTGTAGCGATCGCGCAACCGGAGGTGAAAAACCCTAAAATAAGGTACAGTACAGTAATTTCCTAATTTTTTTCCTTGTCTCGCGAGGCCAGGTGTGTGTAGGGAGGCGGCGGTGGTCCCAGACGCGGCCCAGTGGTGGTGCCGAGCGGTCAGAGCTCGCCTATCGTCCTCCCAACGCGCGGACTCTCTCTCAGAGCCCCTAATGTGCTCAGAATGCCGCCCGTCATATGACGGGTACCAGAGGATATTCCATTTATCTCTCGCCCGTCATATGACGGTCACCGCGGCTTGAGTGTTAACTTACTCTAGGAGACGTCGTACACGTCACTAACCAAGATTACCACCGAAGGTGAAAAAAGCATAGAAGAGAAGAATCTATCTATCTATCTATCTATTGCCTGACGCCGTGATCTCCGAAGGGGTGGCCACGAACGAACCGCTCCCATGCACCTCTGTCCCCAGTCAGTCGACGCCCCTCCCCCCAACCAGCACCGCCTTCGTTCACATACTTCCTCACTCCATCCTTCCACCTCTCATTCGGTCTACCTCTCCCTCTCTGTCCCTCCACCTCGCTCTCGTACACCCTCTTAGTCATTCTCTCGCTTTCCATACATTCCATATGGCCGAACCATCTCAAGCTATTCCTTTTTACACTTTCCAGCATATCTACCTCCACACCACACCTCCTTCTTACTTCCTTATTAGTCGTCTATCCCTCCATGTAACTCCGAACGCACTTCTTAAGTAATTCATTTCCACTGCTCTCACTTTTGGTCTGAGTCTCTCAACCAACGTCCATGCTTCGCTTCCGTAAGTCAGTGTCGGGATTACCACACTGTCATACAAGGACTTCTTCACTTCCATACTGACCACCCTATTTCTTGTCACTGCTTTCAGCGTTCCTACAACCCTCTTCCCCTGTTGTACCCTCTCCCGCACTTCTTCATCCATAGTCCCATCTTTACTCAACACACTGCCCAGATACTTAAAAGAGTTGACTATTTCCATAGCCTGACCGTTCAGCTTCACCTCACACTCTGTGACTTCACCCCTTTCGAAGACCATAACCTTGCTCTTCCCCGCATTTACCTTCAAATTCTGTTTTTCGGACACTGTTCCAAATTCATTTACCAGACCCTGCAACTCCCATTCATTATCACTCCTCAGAACTGTATCATCCGCAAACAGCAGTATAGGTAGCTTCCACTCAATTCCCTCCCTTTTCAGCAATACACCAACATCCACTGCTCTTGAGAGTATTTCTTTCATTACTCCATCCATATGTACAGTAAACAACCATGGGGACATCACACACCCCTGTTTCAACCAACATTCAGGTCAAAGAACTCGCTCTGCTCACTCTCCACACGTACTGCCTCCTTTGCACCCTCATACATGCTCTTCACTGCTTTCAGTAACTTGCCATCTACTCCGTATATTCTAAGTACTTTCCACAAACCTTCTCTATCCACTCTGTCATAGGACTTCTCCAAGTCCATAAAGGCAACATACACCTTTTGTTGCTTCTCCAGATATTTCTCCACAACACAATTCAGGGTAAAAATCTGATCTACACATCCTCTTCCCTTCCTAAAACCTCCCTGCTCGTCGCCTATCCATTTCTCCGTTCTCACTCTCACTCTCTCAATCACTACCCTACTGTATACCTTCCCTACTACGCTTAGAAGACATATTCCTCGGGGGTTACCACACAAGAAGAAAAGGGGATTTATCTTAGTTACAGCTGAGACCCATCCCATGTTCTGTGTTGGCGCAGACCCTTGTCGAACCTGCGCATGAGCGACCTTCGCTTGTCATCAGTTTCCACGTAGACAGAAGAGCGAGGATGGGCCGGGGAATGGCATGTTGGAAGGTACTATGTACGTTGGATTTTCAAAGACTACTACCAAATAGTAGGTTGTTGTTTTTGTTCCCTAAGCTGCCTGGCCGAACAGCCCCGAGTCCCTAAGGAAGGCCATGGCCACAGTCGGGTTTTCCCACAGAGCTCTCAAGGAGTGTAGATTGTGTTTTTGGCGTAAGTGATTCTGTGAAATGCAGTCTTCTATGATGTGTTTAATGGTATGGGGTGCTGTGTTTCATCCTGGGCAGGTGTCGACGACGGAGCCATCCAGTCTCTTCTGATAGCTCAGAAGAGCTGGATGGTGCCCGTATCTCAGCCTGGCCAGGTGGACTCTGTCCTCGCGAGGAAGGGAGGATTCAGAAGGATGGATTTTGGGAGGTCGTGCCTGCAGCTGCGTGTTGTCTATGAGTGATTGGATAGAACGGCGAGATATATGAGTATGGATGTGCTTCTGGAAGCTGGTTTGGGGTGGGCAGGGAGGGAGAGAAGACAGTATTTGTGTGTGATAGCTTGTGCTGGGTGAGTTTTGATATTTCTTGGTGTCTGTAGGTGTGTTGCCATGTAGTGTAGTGGGTGGTGTTGGTTTGTGGAGGCTGCTGCCAGGAATTGAGTGCCTCTCATGTCCAGAGCGGCTTCGGTCGCGCCGGGCAGCTACCAAATAGTAGGTTTTCCTATTTGATAGTAGTCTTGGCAAATCCAACGTCAAGGCTGCGTAACAAATTGGAGGCAGACATCCAAGCCCATAACAACCAAATACCAATGCACAAAGTTTGAATGACAAAGAAGACAAAATAAACAAGAGAGTTTAAGAAAAAGATTGAAAAACTGAGGAGTAGTTAAAAAAGAGCAGTTTTTACAGTGTGACTTAGTCATTCATAGCATCGGAGAAAACTTGAAAAATCTTCAACAGTACTGTACAAAAATCAATTTCTTCTGAAGCGCAGATATCTACAGCATACCAATATAGATACTGTACATGGGAAAAGTAGGTCACAAGGGACATATACTGTATACAAAATATATAAATATCCCCAAGCTCATGACCACAGTGTCCGTAACCCGTATCCTCCTCCTCCTCCCCCCCCCCCCCTATTTCCCAAAGAAAACAAGTAAAAATAAATATTGACGAGGGGGGAGCACAGGGACCCAGGAGACAAGACTCCCAAGAGCGACCACATGGAGAGGGAGGAGGAGACGAAGGGTGTGACCGATGACCACAAATTCACAGAGGCAATGTCGGGCAATGACCGACTGTGCATGAACCGGAGGGAGGCAACAAAGGATCAAAGAACATGCGCAGAACCCCCACTAGTAGGGAAACCGGCACGAAGTACCCGACAAAGGAGGCGTCCAATCGGCACCCTCGACAACCCCCCACCAGTCCATGGGGAAGCCCACACAGCTGACCCCGAAGTCGGCACCACAGGGTCCACATACAGTAGGGTCCCGCATAAAACGTGTTCACATAAAACGAGCGACCTAAAATATTAATATTTAATTTTCGATCAGAACGAATGTGATCACATAAAACGAGTCCGCCGCCAAAGTGGGGCAAATCCGAGGAGTTTTCATATAGAGCGCCGAAATATCGTACGCTTTCATATAGAACGCCGAAATATCGTACAAAACGTACGAAATATCGTACGCTCCTGACGGAAATTTACGCTTCCAGTGAACATTGACGATATTGGGCCACCAAAATGCCGTGTTCACATAAAACGAAATCGCATAGAACGCCCTCGTTTATCGACCAATTACTCGTTTTATGTGAGACCCTACTGTATGTGTGCCAGGAGGACACCGGACACCACACAAGGCGAGCTCGGCCACGTCGGAAAACCAGGACGGGAGGAGGCTTGAACACGAAGATCTCCTACTCAAAGATGGCAACAAAAGGAGGGGAGGGGGCCAAAGAGCCCACAATCAAAGAAGGGGAGAACCGCATGTAATCCCGGGACAGCAACGGGGCAGCCAGTCCCGCCACCAGACTACCAGGAACCAGTGCCACGATGAACAAAAGACTCCCGAGCAACAGCACCGGCGTCGTGTCCTGTGTGTATATTCGCGATGCCAGAAGACCAGTCCAAAACCCACAGAGGAGGGCGCTGGCATGGCGGCGGTCGTGCTCAGAAGGCAGCTTTCAGGAAGGAAACCAGCACTGTCGGTAGAACGACCAGCCCAGCCAGAGACTCAAAAAAAACCTGGACTAGACAGGCAGCAGCGCACAGAGCGAAATATGAAGGGACGGGCGCGGAAAAGGCGAAGCAAGCAGCATAGAACAAGTAGAGATGAACGAACCGTCTGGTCAGAGTCCTGTATCCATGACGGAAGAGATGTCCAGCGGGACACGGAAGACCTCCATATAGATTCCAACCAGGAACGGGAGAGGAAGGCAGGGAGGACCCATCTGTGGACCGGGAGCCACCGAGCCCACGAACGCCAACGAGGGCCCGATGTCGCCAACTCGGCCCAAGAGGAATCGCGAGACCGGCAGGGGCACCGGAAATGGGCACCAGCACCACAGTTGGGCACCAGCACCACAGTTGGGCACCAGCACCACAGTTGGGCGCACCAAACCTGTGCCAGCCACGGGGGCGTCAACAACCAAACCCAGCCGCGGAACTGTCGTAGCTGCTGGGGGATGTCGCACAGCAAGAGTGCGACCGGAGGAGGAATACAAAGAGCGTCGCCACCTTGTCCCATACATCCGGGAATGCAACCAGAACCACCGTCGGGGTGCAAGACCGGAGGGAGAGGGACAAAGGCAACGCGTGCGACCCCCACGAGGCGAACAAGGAGAGCCCCGGAATGCCCCAAGAAGCAGTCAGGTCGACGAAGAAGTATGCGACAGCATCCACTCTGCCAGAACAGCCAGTCCGTACAACAGGCAGTTCCTGATGTGGCGGCGTCTACGCCGTGGGACCACCTCCCGGAGCTGCCAACCGCGGATGGCTGCCGACCCTCCACGGCCGGAGACAAGATCAATCGACCAGTGGAGGACAACCGGATGCCGGCCGCGGGGAGCAGTTTCGGGAGCCAAACCGTCACAACTATCCCCTGCCCCCCCTCTGGGGGCACGGGTCCTTGGAGTGGCTTCGGTCGCGCCGGGAATTTCCACACCTCTCACACCACACACACATCACACAGTTTTTCCTACACCGAGAAATGACTCTCCGGCTGTCATTTCTCGAAGACTTCTTCTAGCCGGAGACATTCAGAGCAACCCAGGACCCACGTACACATACATATGTCCAACTTGCTCAAAACCCATCACTTCGAGTCGCCACACTAAGGGTTCAGTTCTCTGCAATTCATGCAGGAACTGGACCCACTTCACCTGTACAACACTTGCCTCCAAGAAACACTACACGAACACCTGGACCTGTTCCTCATGCCCCTCCCTCTCCCAGTCAAATCCCTCGCCTAAAACCCGTCCACCTCTCCTCCCCAACCCACCTAGCCTTCCCATATCATCCACTCCCCCCCTAAAACCCGTCCACCTCTCCTCCCTAACCCACCTAACCTTCCCATACTATCCACATCCTCAACTCAACACACCACACCCCATCCTAATCCATTCCAACCCCCATCTCCTGCTCCCCAATCCCCACCCCCACCTCACCCATCCCAACCTCCAGCCCCTCCCTCACCCCCACCCCATCCTCGTGCAGCAGCACCCAACATACATCGTGCACATAACATTAACATTCTCCAATTGAACATAGATGGCATTAACACAAAGAAACACGAACTCTCACACTTCATCAAACAACACAACATACACATTGCCATCTTACAAGAAACAAAACTCCGCACATCACAAAAAACACCCACATTTCATAATTTCACCACCATCAGACAAGACCGGGCTGTCGGCGGGGGCGGTGGACTCATCACCCTGGTACACAATGAAATATCATACATAGTAACCAGTGTACAAACCAAATCCCTCCTCGCCCCAAATGATAACACAACAGAAATACAATCAATTAAAATACGCACTGGCAACAAATCCAACATAACCATCATAAACACATACATCCCTCCCCAAACATCCCCTACAGTACCAAATGAATACAGACCACACTTACAACACATCACAAACACCCCACACATCATCCTGGGTGGTGACTTCAACGCCAAGACGTCGGCCTGGTTTGTCGACAACCCCGACACAGACAGAGGGCTGGTACTACAAAACCAAACAGATAACCTCATCATCCTTAACGACATCCATCAACATACCCATATTCCTCACCAAGCCCTCTATAACCCATCATCTCCAGACATCACCTTTTGCTCCCCAGAACTCGCCCCCACAACATCCTGGAGGGTGGTCAGAACCTTAGGCTCTGACCACCTCCCGATCATTATCACCACCAAAACCAGACTCACCCCAGCTAGCCACAAACACACATACACCAATTATAAAAGAGCTAACTGGGAAGCATTTACAAATGAGACAGAACAACACTTCACAACTCTAAACAGTACACCCATCACTAACATCAACAATGCTGTACACATACTCAATAAAACTATCCAAAACGCTGACAAGAAACACATTCCAAGAGGTAACAGAAAAAGACACAACCCCAACTTCACACCAGAAATTCAAAACCTCATCAGACAACGCGACACACTGAAACACTCCCCAGCACCCCACACACAAGAACTCACACAACAAATTCAAGCACTCAACACCCAAACTAACAACAAAATACAAGAACAACAAAAACTAAATTGGAATAACTTCCTACAAACACTTGATCACAAAACAAACCCCAAAAAACTCTACAAAACACTAAACAGCATCACACTTTCCAACAGCAACACAACACAATCACATGCTGCAATCACAACAACAGACTCTACTCCTTCATGTAAACAACAAGCAAACACTCTCATCAATCACTTCTCACATGTCAGCCACCTAAAACCTCACAAAGACGACCGACGTGTCATCCGACGTAAGAAACAATTCCCCATAGACCCTGACTATACACCCTTCACCAATCACCAGACAAAGCATATCATCAACAATCTCAAGCACTCACCCGCCTGTGGCCTAGACAACATAAGCAACATACACCTCAGACACCTGGGACCACAAGGCATACAAACACTCACTAACATATCAAACTACAGCTATTCACACAACACAATACCAGACATTTGGAAGCATGGTATCATCATCACATTCCCCAAACCCAACAAAGACCCCACGCTACCCTCCTCGCACCGCCCCATCACACTCCTTTGCTCCCCCTCCAAAGTCATGGAACGCCTAGTATTACAACTAATTACACCCGACCTACCCCTAGCTCCAACACAACATGGCTTTAGGCCACTGCACTCCACAAACACTCTTCTCACAGACCTTACACAAAGAGCTTTTGACGGCATCAACTCAGCTAGACCACCACACAGATCACTATTAGCCACACTCGACATTAGTAAAGCCTTCGATGCCATCCCACGCCACAACCTAACAAACATAATCTACAACACAAACATGCACAACAACACAAAAAGGTGGCTGGCCAACTTCCTAGCAGGCAGATGTGCACACGTATCTTTTGCCGGTCAGTCATCTAAAATCAGAAACTTTCCAAACGGAGTCCTACAAGGATCCGTCCTATCGCCCGCACTCTTCAATCTGTACATGCACGATATAACTACACCCAATACTCTCCAAATAAACTTAGCCTCCTATGCAGATGACATAACACTCACATGCACACACCATGACCCAAGAAGAGCAACAGATCTCCTTCAACCCTATCTCAACACACTACATGGCTGGTGCACTACAAACAGACTTAATCTAGCCCCAGCCAAATCCACCGCAACCCTGCTCACAAGCTGGACAGGTGAACACGAATACATCCCTCAACTCACCATAAACAACACACCCCTAACACATACACACACACCCAAAATCCTAGGAGTAACATATGATACTCATATGACATTCAAACAGCACACCACAAACATTAAAAAGAAACTGACACCCAGACTTAACGCCCTCAGGTCACTTGCTCACACAAAATTTGGACACAACAAAGAAACTACCACCACAGTATATAAACAATACATAAGATCAGTAATGGAATACGCAAGCCCAGCCTGGGCTTCTAACCTAGCTGAAACACATCATAAGACCTTACAGACTATTCAAAACAAAGCCCTGAAGATCATTACAGGCTGCACAGCTACTACACCCACAGATCATCTACATCAAGAAACCAAAATCCTCAAAGTCAAAGACCATCTGGACATGAGAGGCACTCAATTCCTGGCAGCAGCCTCCACGAACCAAGACCACCCACTAAACTACATGGCAACACACCCACAGACACCAAGAAATATCAAAACAACACCCAGCACACGGTATCACACACAATTATTGTCCTCTCTCCCTCCCTGCCCACCCCGAACCAACTTCCAGAAGCACATCCATACTCATATCTCTCGCCAATCCATCCACTCACTCACAGACAACACGCAGCTGCATGCACGACCTCCCGAAATCCATCCTTCCGAATCCTCCCTCCCTCCCTCGCGAGGACAGAGTCCACCTGGCCAGGCTGAGATGCGGACACCATCCAGCTCTCCTGAGCTATCAGAAGAGACTGGATGACTCCGTTGTCGACGCCTGCCCGGGATGTAACACAGCACCCCATACCATTAAACACATCATAGAAGACTGCATTTCACACAACCACTTACGCCAACAACACAACCTACACTCAATGAGAGCTCTGTGGGAAAGCCCGATCGTGGCCATGGCCTTCCTCAGGGACTCGGGGCTGTTCGGCCAGGCAGCTTAGGGAACAACAACAACAACAACAACAGGCAGTTATAGCAGGCAGGAAGCGCGCAGGGACATGCAGAGCCGGTCAGCCAGGAAGAACAACAGAGTATGTGAACTGGAGGACCCCTGCACGCGGAGACCATGGACCTCCGACTGAACGTTCATCCTGAAAGCTACCGACTCGCCCTAAAGAGCCAGCGCGTGAACCCTCAGGAAGAACAATGGCACAAACAGGTCGAGAGCATCGATGGGTAGGGGCGTGTGCCCTGACGGTGATGCCCCATGGACGACCGGGAGCCCTAAGCCACCTCGCACCTCGTCGGCGGAGGGGCAGGTCAAGGCATGGCTGCAGAGAGTGTGCCCCAAATGACCCAGTGACCGAAGGGAAACGCGGAGGGCCCCAGACTGCGGAGACAATGGACCACCGGCAGAATGTCTATCCCGAAAGTCACCGACTCGCCCGAAGGGCCAGCGCGTCAACCCTCAGGAAGAATAACGGCACCAACTGGTCGAGAGCATCGATGTGTTGGGGCATATTTATTAGTGGCCCCTCCATCATTGACGATTATGCCTATTACATAAGGCCTCCTCTTCAAACGCTCATTTACCGTAGTTTGAATCTACCGCGCAGAGCATAAATTTTTTTAGGAGCCTTCATCATGAGCGCACGCAACCTCACTCATGGTTCTGTCATTATGAAATTGGGTTCTCACTACGAAAAAACTTTGTAACAACTATTCATAAGCTTTCCATATACTCGTGGATGTACTTGTGTGGATATTTGACCAGACGCTGACTTCAGGTGTCATACTTCCTTCTCTGCTCTGCGCTCAACCTGCCCTGACGTGTCTCCCCACGCTCCGCTGATTCCGCATTTGCTGCGTCCCTCGTGAGTTTTTTCTCATTTGTTTACTCTGGGATGTATCGAGTAAGGTTAGGATATGCGTAGCAGGAGTATCATGGGCGGGTTTCCCGCAGTTCAGTGTATTTGGGTCGTGTGTTTGGGACACCTATTTCGGGTGTACCCTCGTGGTCCCGTGGTGGACGCGTGAAACAATTTTCGCGGCTAGCTAGCCTAGTTATTTAGTTGGCTTTAACTACACGTTATCAGGCTTCTTCTTATCTTTCTGATGAAGTTGCCTTATTTGTTTGTATACTGACGTTCTTAGCGTATTTTTCTTCACTTAGTGAAGTTTTTTTCTAGGTCCCGAGTCAGTGCATCCCTCTCCCGGGAATTTTTCTACGATGTTGTGATGGCGGCTGTTCCTGTTGTGATATGATACAGTGCTTTTTGTTTTTATTACGACATGATTAAGTGATTTTTCCGTCTAATTAGGCCTAGCCAGCCACTCGTAGCTTTTTTACATATACTGTACAAGTGTTATTGATTTATTGTATAAATATGTACTACTATGTCATGTGTGTCCTGGATTAGTTGTGTTTTGGCTTAATCCAGGGACTATTTGTGTTTATCAGATTGCGTCTGGTTTGTGTGGGTTGCCTTTTCCGGCGGGTTTTCTCGATTGCGCCGAGAAAATCCGGCTGGTTGCCGAATTTTAATCACGTGTGGTTAAAATAGGCTAGTTTCCCCCGGCGAGTGGTGGCTTGAGGGCTCTTCAGGAACTGCGTCTCTGTAGTGGAGCCTGTGTTCAGGCTTACTGTGTGTTTCCCGGCGGGATGGCTATACCCATTTAACTAGGTGTTCATGCGGACACCTGTTGGTTTAGTTTTTCCCGGTTTTTGCAAAGCCATTAAAAAAACTAGGCTGTTGTGTTTGATTGGTCTTTCCACCCCGGCGATCTTTTGCAAAGTCGTGGGGATAGGAACAATTGGGGTTAACATTAAATTAATTTCACACCCGGCGGTTGAACCTTGGGAGGGTGGGATTCACGGATTTGCAATTCGGTATGGTTGGCCAGACAATTGAGGGATACAATTGGGTATCGAGGCCTTCGAAATACGGCGATCTATGAAAGCTTCGAGAGAAGTCAGATCAAAAGAAATTAAGAAGGCTTACCCTTTTAACTGCGATATAATAAGGAGGCCGGCGTCTTAATATGGGTTTCCGGTGAACAAAAACCACTGGGAAGACTGCGTCATTTATAAAGATATGCTCGTCTTTATATCATGTCAGAGGATATTCTTAAATCTTTTGGATAAGTAAAGATATTCTAAAATCTTTACATATGAACCTACAGGGTAACGAGAGGTAATAGTGGTGTATTACGTCTCGTTGCCCGGCGGTTCATTAACACTTGTGTTAGAACATTTTGGGGTAACCTTATGAGCATTAATTCCTGGAAATTTTCTTTTTTCCAGGGCGGAGTTCCGGCGGGTCACCAGAGGACCAGGCGAAGCCCGGGGGTGGGTTAGCTTTTCTCCAGTCTCTGTCATGGCTACACTAGACCCTGTTTTTGCTCTGTGCTTAACACCCTCCTGTTCAGGGATCCCGATTTTTGCTCATACACTGTGCATCAGATGCGTCAAATGCTTAGACCGGTCAAGGGGTTTGTGGGTTACTAAGAATTGTACTTTTTGTAGTCAGTTGAGTATCAAAGTCTTACAGCACAATAATCAGGCCGCGGCGGTTGCATTGCGAGAAGTCAGACACCTCCTAACTACTTATGCTACATCAGTGGCTCATAAAGCTCTTCAGTGCGATAATATAGTTCTGTGGGAACGATTGAGTGTTAAGCATCCCCAAATTAAACGTACCCCTTCTAAAAGTAGAGTAAATGTGCGTAAGTCAGCAGAGACTGGGCAGGGTAAAGGGATTATTCCCTCCCCCGGCACATCTAAGAGATCTCGAGCGCCGACACCCCCGGCGACAGCTTCCAAGTCAAGGTCGAGGTCCAGGTCACGGTCTCCCCTCCGACAGCAGACACATAGTCACTCTACTTCACCTTCGAGGAAGAAGAGCAAGGAGGAGAAGACCAAGGACAGTCCTAGTGTAAAATCTAAGTCAAGACGAAGTCACAAGTCTTCCAAAAAGGATACTCATGTACGCAAGGCCTCCCGGCGTTCGCCGGAGCCTCGTACCTCGCTTTCTGCCTCTACTCCCGACATGTCTAATGTCCAATCTGACAGGTCGGGAGTGGAGTCAGAGGTTATGGTGGAGGATATACCGGCGGACAGGTTGTCACCAGATATTATTCCCAGTTCACATGTACCAGCTTTAGACTTAGAGAGTTCTGCCAGAAGATATAACCCTCTAGAGGGATCGAGTGAGGGCTCGGTAATTGATGTGGTACCTAGCTCACAAGTGAGTTCTGGCCAAGGCCAGGGAGTTTGGAGGTACTCCCAGCCATGGAGTTAAGGCTCACGTCTTGTTCATGCAACACAGGTAGTGGCAGACGTCCACCGGGACGCTGCGATCCCATCGTCCATCCCGGACTTAACATGGCAGCATGAGGGGGTCCCGGCTTCGGCGGGATCCTCTCATGAGAGGCCGGAGGACAGGGATGAGGATTCTATTATTTCTGAGATGGAGGTTCAAGAGTCAGGTTCATTGATAGACGACTCTCAGAGTAGGAATGATTCGCCACATAGTTCATCCTCTGCTAAATTTGTCACAGCTGATGAAATTAATGGGCTACTAGCGAATGCACTAACTAAGTTTTTTGGCCAGCAGCCGGAGACTCCTACAGTTGGTTTGGGAGCTTCCACGACAGCATCGAATGTCCGACCTCTGGCTACTTCCATTGCTTTGGCACAAATTCCGCACCCTCCCCTTGTATCACCTACTATTGTTACTAGGCCAACTTTAGCGGCACTGACTACTTCCAATGTGAGAGTAGTAGCAGATGTAAATCCTCCCCCTTTAGATAAGGCACCAATCAGAAAGGGAGCTATGCCCCTCTTATACGG
The DNA here is from genome assembly GCA_032716605.1 of Paralithodes platypus. Classification (NCBI taxonomy): domain Eukaryota; kingdom Metazoa; phylum Arthropoda; class Malacostraca; order Decapoda; family Lithodidae; genus Paralithodes; species Paralithodes platypus. The sequence continues at coordinate 641,397 of CM064490.1, read as the reverse complement.
GCCAGATGAGTCATGGGTAACAATGTTCCCAGCAAGGCCAGAGGTAGCACAATCCACTATGTCAGGGGAGCTTCCGGTACCACGTGAGTGGGTAATCCAGGGTAATAAATCTAGGAAGTTACGTGCTTTAGATATTATGGGAAATGTACTTGATGTTAATATTAAGGCCATTCCTAACTATTATCACCATGATTATTTTGTGTATACTTCTACACCTGCCCTACCCCCTGCGTCAGCTTCAAAACTGTTTTCGGACTGGACCAAGCATGACGGTTTCAATGATATAAAAGCACTGTCAGCTCTAACACCAGAGTTCGATTTAAAGACGTTCACAGACAGAGCCGCAAATCCAGTTTTGAAGGTGGGGCAGTTGGGTCCGGGACCTTGGGTGGAATGGGAAGTGGAGGCTCAGAACTTTGCAACAACTTTTACCTCTAAATCTTCGCACCAAATTCCACAAGAAAGCCATTCTTGGTTCTCTATGCCGGTATTCTCTGCCGGCGGAGTTCCCTCTGCTTTATTTGCATTCTTAGCTGCCCCTAAAATTAATCTATGCGAGCTTAAAGATCCCTTTTCTACACCTTCCACAGCTCACCTAGACCGGGAGTTTAGGCTACATGGGAAGGCATATAGACTGTTTTCCCAGTATATTGTCACACAACAGGTAGCGAAGTCAATGCTAATATCTGCTCAGGCAATCGCGGATGCGGAAGTCCGAAAGGCAATCGAACTGTCTAGACGCTTGCTACTCCAGACTTCTATACAGTCACTGGGAGATATCCGTACAGCCTTGCTAGAGGCGGTGCGGGCAAGACAAGATCTAAGGATGTTGCTAGTGAAGAAGCTCCCGGATAGGATTGCAAATCATGTAGTAATGTCCCCGGTTCTAACTGCCTCTTTAATGTCCCCGGATGTGTGGAGAACAGTGTTCAACATGGCTCAGGCCTTTAAGCACAGTCCCGCCCCATCTAAGAAACCTGCTTTCAATTTTACCAAGCCCAAACCAGTCGCAAAAGCTCAGCCTGGTGGGGCAAAGCCCTTTCATCTGCCTAAGTCCTCTTCCACCCAAGGTCAGGCTCAGTACAGATACAAGCAAGGAAAGTTTTCAAGTAATCATAAAGGACAAAAGTATCAACGACCGGGCCAGGGCCCGTCTCCTGCCAAACCCGGCCAGTCATCTAAGCATACACCACCACCACCACCAAAAAACTAGGGTCTCTCTCACTCCCAGGGCCAGTCTTACGGCGGGTGGATCAGAGGGTAGTCCAGCCGGCGAACCCTTGTCTGCTAACTGGGTCATTCCGGGCGTGTCATCGCGCATGGCCATTAAACACATGGGCAAGGATGGTGGCACGCAAAGGCATCACCTGGCAGTGGCTCCGGCGACCTCGCTTACAGTACGTCAGCCGACAAAGGCAAATTTTGTTTCATTAGAGGTGGAGTCACTGATCCAAGAGATGATCGCCAAGAATGTCATCATCCCGGTCCCTCAAAATTACCCAGTATTTACGTCCAAACTTTTTCTAGTGCCCAAAAGGGACAGTGTTCAGATGAGGCCGGTCGTAGACCTGTCTTATCTGAACCTCCACATTCACAACGTTTCCTTCCGGATGCTGACAGTGAATCAAATCAGACTAACACTTCCGCCGGAAGGGTGGATGTGTTCTTTAGACCTGACAGACGCGTATTGGCACGTCCCGGTAAACAAACGGTTTCAACGATTTCTGGCCTTACGAATAATGCATCAGACTTATGTCTTTCAGAGGATGCCGTTCGGATTGAACCTAGCACCTCGCTTATTCACAATATTAGTCCGGCAAGCCCTGATGCCCATGTTAGAACAAGGGATCAGGATTTTGTGGTATCTAGACGACTGGCTGGTGGTGGCAGAGACGGAACAGTTATGCATCAATCATGTCAACATAACATTAAATCATGTAAAATCTCTAGGATTCAGGGTAAACCCGGTAAAGTCAAACCTTGTTCCCTCACGAGTGGTCCAGTGGATAGGGCTGGTCTGGGACACAGCTGCTCTCACTCTGAGTCAGAGTGTGGACAATCGGAACAGGTTTCGCAAGAAACTGTTTATGTTTCTTCACAGTCTGACTACGACATGGAGAGTCTGGGAATCTCTGGTCGGCTCTCTCAACTGGATTCAACTAACTGTAACGTTGAGCCGGTTGAAAGTCAAACGTTTAATATTGGAGGGCAACAAATTTTGTCCACTATTGCCGGCGGAAACATTATGGCCCATCCCAAAATTAATACACAGCTTACTAGCGGTCTGGGCGAAGAGGGAAACATTGCACTCGGTCATGTTATGGACCTCTCCTCCGCTGACGGTATGGGTAGACACGGATGCGTCAGGAACGATAGGTTGGGGCTTTCAGTCAAACCACGGGCATCAGGGTCAAGGGCTTTGGTCCCATTCAGAAACCTCCCACATCAATGTCAAAGAGTTACTAGTCCCCTTGTATTTCCTTCAGGCTCACGGCTCTACTTTACGGGACAAATCGGTGGCCTTCAGGATGGACAATCTGAATGCGGTTCACTGCATTCAGAAACAAGGGTCAACGAGGTCTCGGAAGTTTCTAAACGTGTCAGAAAAGATTTTTGTTCTAGCCGACAAGCTGAACATTCATCTTCACGCATCTTATCTCCCAGGCGTAGCAAACGTCTGGGCAGACGCTCTGTCTCTGAGACAGAGCACAACAGTAGAATGGGCGCTCAAGCAAACCATTTTTGACCAAATGATTGCGGAGCCTTACCGTCCACAAGTGGATCTGTTTGCGTCCGAGGACACTCACAAACTCCCTCTGTACCTCACCCGCCGAACAATAACGCCGGTGGGAGGACCCGACGCACTGGTGACGGCCTGGAACATGTGGAGTTCCGTTTATCTGTTTCCGCCACCAGACGCTTCTCTAATGTGCCACGTAGTAAACAAACTACAGGATTATCGGGGCGTAGTCTCGTTAATCGCGCCCCTGTGGCCGGCGCAGTTGTGGTACCAGCAATTGAAAACGTGGTGCCCGAACCCGGTTTCGCTGCCGGTCGGGTATTTCCTCTTAGACCCGATTGGCAACATAGAGACCTCGCTGACTTTTGTATTATGGACATTCAGGAGGCCAAGTGGCTAACACCGTATGGTAGAAACGTGACCGATAAATTCATGAATCAATATACCCAATCTACAAAGAGACAGTATCAATCGCACTGGCAGTCCTTTACTTCTTGGATACTTAGAACAGAACAAACCGTACCTTCGGTGGCTTTGGTTTTTAATTATTTAAATTACCTGTTCGAGCAGAAACGTCTATCTGTAGTAACGTTAAAAAATCACTTAACAGCGATTAGGATGCCATTCTTTGACCTTACAGGTCTAACCATACCACTAGCGGAGGAAACAGGTTTCATGAGAGCATGTTTTAAACTCCGCCCACCTCCCCGTCAGCTCATGCCTACCTGGTCTCTGGACAAAGCGTTGTCTTTACTTCATTCCCGTCTGTACCAAAATACTGCAGATTTTGACTTACTTTTAAAAAGGGCAGTAATTCCTTATGGCTTTGGCTACCGGGAACAGGGTATCTGAGCTGGCGGCGATGAGCAACACACCCAATTACAATGGAGGAGATAGATAATAGAGAGAACAAATATAAAATTTTGATTGGAGATTTCAATTTGCCAAGGATCAACTGGGCAAATTGTACTACTCCAGCGGGACAGGGTAGCCTGGAAAATAAGTTTATAGAGAAAGTGAGAGATTGTTTTTTAACGCAACATATTGTAGAGATGACAAGATATAGAGATGGGACGCAGGGGAGTACTTGATTTGATTTTTAGCAATGAAGAGGATATAGTGGAACATGTTAATGTGGATAGCCCTATAGGTCGTAGTGACCATGCCTGTATAAGCTTTAGTTGTAACATTAAATCGGAGAGGGATAATAAAAGCAATAGAAAAATATACATGTATGATAGAGCAGATTATGAGCTGCTGAGACGGTGTTTGGACATTGACTGGGGGGAATATTTGAACGGTGAAGACGCTGAAGGAATGTGGAGGAAAATTAGAGTCAAACTGGAGAATGCTGTATCCAAAAGTGTACCAGTAAGGGAATATAAGGATAAAACAAAATTGAGGAAAAGAACTAACCCAGAATTGCCAATGAAAAGAAAGCTTTGGATATTGATTAGAAGAAAGAACGATTGTGGGAAAGATTAAAATTGTTAAAAAAGAACAGGGGTCTAGTATAGAGGCTAAGGAAGTGGATCTGGAACGCAGACAAATAAACAATAAAATAAGGTGGGAAACAAGGAGGGGGTGAAGGAGAGGGAGAGAGAGATAGCTAGAAATGTGAAGGATAATCCAAAAATATTCTGGAAGTACATTCAGGAAAAATTAACAAGAAGAGTAGGGATCCCAGAGCTGGTGGGGGGGTTGAATGATGGGAGTAGAGCGGAGACTGATAAGGAGAAAGCAGAGGTGCTGGGGAAATACTTTGGGGGGTACTAACAGTGGAGTCGGAGGATGCAGTGCCTACTATTCCCATCAAACAGGCACCGGCACTAGAACTAGTAGAGTTTTCCCATGCTAGAATAAGAAGGGCTATAGAAAAAATGAATAGAAGTAAGTCACCGGGACCGGATGGGATACACCCAAGAATCATAAAGGAAGGAGGGGAGATGTTAGTAGAGCCATTGAAAATGTTATTTGAGGTATCGTTTAATACAGGACAAATCCCGATGGACTGGAGAGAGGCGAACATAACAGCTATATTTAAGAAGGGAAAGAGAAATGACCCAGGGAATTATAGACCAGTCAGTTTGACAAGTGTTGTGTGTAAACTAATGGAAACGGTAATTAGAGAAGGAATAATGGATCATATGAAGTCAAACCAACTTTTCAGTGGGAGACAGTTTGGATTCTTGCCGGGGAGGTCGACGGTACTACAGCTAATTAAGGTGGTAGATGATTGGATGCAAATTTTAGAAGATGGTGATGTAATAGACGTGGTATATTGCGATTTTATGAAGGCCTTCGATAAGGTCCCACATAAAAGGTTAATAGAGAAAGTTAGAAGCTATATATAGGGGAGAAATGTGTGAAATGGATAGAAGCCTTCCTGAAAGATCGGAGACAGAGGGTATTGGTGAATGGAATAGGCTCGGGGTGGAGGGAAATTACAAGTGGGGTACCTCAGGGATCTGTGTTGGGACCATTGCTGTTCGTTATATTTATCAACGACTTGCCTGAAGTTATAACTAATGGAAGTGAGGTATACCTGTATGCGGATGACACTAAACTGTATAGAAGAGTGAGGAGTAAGGAAGATATGGGTTTGCTTCAAGGAGATGTGGAGGGCATGAAGGGATGGTCTGAGCATTGGTTAATGCCTTTTCATCCAAAAAATGCAAGTACATGCGGATTGGGACCAGCAAGATAGACAAGGTAGGATACAGTATGTATGAAGCGATGGAGGAAGTGAGTGCAGAAAAGGATATAGGAGTAGTGATAGATAATAAGTTAAATTTCTCAGAACATTTAGCGGAAAAGATAAACAAAGCCAATAGAATTGTAGGGCTGATAAGGAGGACATTTGTGTCACTTGACGAAGAAATCTTCAGGAATCTATATACAGCGCTGGTTAGGCCACACCTGGAATATGCAAACCAGGTGTGGGCTCCATATATGGTAAAGGATATAGAAGCAGTGGAGAAAGTGCAGAGAAGAGCTAGCAAGCTGGTACCAACGTTGAAGAACGCGGGTTATGAGCAGAGGTTGAGGACACTGGGACTTCCGACACTGGCATATAGGAGAAAGAGAGGGGATATGATAGAGACTTTTAAGATAGTGTCAGGAAAGTACGATGAGGATGTGTGTGAAGGTATCTTCTTGATGCGGGAGGGAACAAGAACGAGAGGACACTCTAAGAAAATTTACAAAGAAAGAAATAGGCTTGAGAAGGCGAAGAACTCATTTTGTGATAGAGTGGTAAATGAGTGGAACGCACTGCCCCAGTATGTAGTCGATTCCGAATCAATAAGGGAGTTTGAAAGTAATCTTGATAAAGCATGGGGAAGACAAGATTTGAAGTTTGATTATAAAACAAAAATACAGAATAGTAAAAATGTTGCGTCTGCTACCGCCGCCGCCAACACCGTGAACGACCGCAGCAGTGCAAGCACTGGTACTGAGCTGGATACACAGGCATAGTTTGCCTTTTTCCAGAGGATCTACTGTAAGAAACTGTAAGAAATTACATAAGGTTTGGTAAGCTCAATGAGTGTATTCACATTGCACCTTCCCCAGGGTTCATCGCCAAAAATGAACACAGTGAACACGTGTTTTCAGAGTTCACAGTGCCGGCGTTGAAAAGGGGAAAAGTGCACCATAATTTATGTCCAGTGCAAGCGCTAACCAAATATTTGAGAGTAGCACCTCTGAATCAACAGGGTGCTTTATGTGTATCAAGTACGGGCAAACGCGTAATGAAACGTAAAATAGCTTCTCTCCTAGTCGAAGTCATTCAAGAGAGTAATCCCGGCGTCGTGGGAAGAGCCCACGATCTACGCAAATGGGCGGCCTCTTTGCGTTTCCTTAAGAATTTTTCTGTTGAGGACATAGCGTCCACGTACCTATGGTCCTCTAATCATACGTTTTTGACTCGATACCTTTCAGTAGCTCTAGACAGACCTTCCATGCCATGTATAGCTTTAAGGCAGAGGGTCTAGGTGGCCTCTAAGTCACTTATTGTTTAGGTTAAGAAAAGAGGGGGGGGGGGGGGGTGCAGTCAGTGTTACATAGGACACCCTAGACCCCGCCGGAGTATGTGTACGGAGCATACGAGCTGTGATACTGTATGTAGGTGTTGTGATATAAAATTTCTCTGTAGTATTCATTATAGGAAATTGTGCTAAAGTACAATAGTAGTACAACAACAATTCTTGTTGTAAGTAATTTTAAGAAATCTCAGTAGTTGCCACTACAAATTTTATTTTTGATGTAAGTACTTCTGCATAAGTACAAGAGTTCAGTACTTCTGCGAAAGTACAAGAGTTAATTTTATGTTTGGGTATATTTTTAGGAATATATCCACTAGTTTAATGGGGTTTATATGTGCACATGTAGACTTATAAGTTTTTATTTTTCACCACTTACTTTAAGTGGGGTGCCTTCTTAGCTAGCAGATCTGTGTACAGAGTCTCAGAGTTAACCCTTTTTTATCAAGCAGGCTTCTTCGAAGCACGCTCCTGCTTGTACCCCTTTTTGTATATATCTATCTATCTATCTATTGCCTGACGCCGTGATCCCCGAAGGGGTGGCCACGAACGAACCGCCCCCATGCACCTCTGTCCCCAGTCAGTCGACGCCCCTCCCCCCAACCAGCACCACCTTCGTTCATGTACTTCCTCACTCCATCCTTCCACCTCATATTCGGTCTACCTCTCCCCCTCTGTCCCTCCACCTCGCTCTCATACACCCTCTTAGTCATTCTCTCGCTTTCCATACGTTCCATATGGCCGAACCATCTCAAGTTGTTCCTTTTCACACTTTCCAGCACATCTACCTCCACACCACACCTCCTTCTTACTTCCTCATTAGTCTGTCTATCCCTCCATGTAACTCCGCACGCACTCCTTAAGTAATTCATTTCCACTGCTCTCACTCTTGGTCTGAGTCTCTCAACCAACGTCCATGCTTCGCTTCCGTAAGTCATGTTGTATAAAGTTTATGCGCAAAAATATATCTTTTTTACAAAGTAAGAATACTATGTGGTTGTTTGATTATCTGCATTTGCTAGAGTTATGATATGATTACGAATGTCCCCCTCCAGTCTTAGATATCAGGCATAATCGTCAATGATGGAGGGGCCACTAATAAATTATAGGTTTGACTCCTGCAAGGAGATAAAGAAAACCTAATATTTAGTAGTGGCCCCGTAATCATTGACGACTGGGGCCCTTCCGAACATCCCCTTCCCATTCGTTGATGTATTAAGGATTTTGGTTTACTTGATATGTCAGTGTAGAAGGAAGTATGACGCCTGAAGTCAGCGTCTGGTCAAATATCCACACAAGTACATCCACGAGTATATGGAAAGCTTATGAATAGTTATTCTTATTTTCTTTTTATTTATTATTTGTTACAAAGTTTTTTCGTAGTGAGAACCCAATTTCATAATGACAGAACCATGAGTGAGGTTGCGTGCGCTCATGATGAAGGCTCCTCAAATTTGTTATGCTCTGCGCGGTAGATTCAAACTACGGTAAATGAGCGTTTGAAGAGGAGGCCTTATGTAATAGGCATAATCGTCAATGATTACGGGGCACTACTAAATATTAGGTTTTCTTTATCTCCTTGCAGGAGTCAAACCTATAGTATTTACCTAATTGTAGTTTACAGGAGTTGAGCTAAGCTCGTGTTGTCCCGTCTCTCAGTCTACTTTCATCCAATTTTTTCTTGAAAATATGGATGTACCTTGCCCCTACCACCTCCTCCTCCAGCCTATTCCATTTGTTAATACATCTATAGGGGAAGCTAAACTTCCTGATATCGTTCTTGCAGGTAGGTCTTTTTACTTTGTAGCTGTGGCCTCTAGTTATTCCTGTATCCATAATTAATATATCCTCCCTATCCAGCCTCTCCAGCCCTCGGGTGCATTTGTACATCGTTATCATGTCTCCCCTCTCTCTCCTCTCTTTTAAACTCGTTAGATTAATTTGTCTAGCCTCCCTTCATATGGCAGTTCTCTGAGACTTGGAACCAATCTAGTAACTGCTCTCTGGATTCTTTCTAACTTGTGAATATGCTTCTTAAGATGCGGGGACCACACCACTGCTGCATACTCCAATCTTGGTCTAATCATACTTTTTATAATTTTCGCTACCATGGTCTCATCCAAGTAGTTCAGAGCAACTTTCATATTCCCGGCCATTGCATACATTCCGCTAAAGAGCTTGTTAATATGTTTCTCTGGCGACAAGTTATCTTGTATAATCAACCCTAAATCCTTTTCTTTTTCGGCCTTGCTAATTATATTATCTCCCATCCTGTACTCCCAATTTGGTCTATTCACACTTCTTCCCATATTTAACATATGGCATTTACTTATATTAAAGCAACCCAGGACCCACCTACACATACATATGTCCAACTTGCTCAAAACTCATCACTTCGAGTCGCCACACTAAGGGTTCAGTTCTCTGCAATTCATGCAGGAACTGGACCCACTTCACCTGCACAACACTTGCCTCCAAGAAACACTACACGAACACCTGGACCTGTTCCTCATGCCCCTCCCTCTCCCAGTCAAATCCCTCTCCTAAAACCCGTCCACCTCTCCTCCCTAACCCACCTAACCTTCCCATATCATCCACTCCCCCCCCCTAAAACCCATCCACCTCTCCTCCCTAACCCACCTAACCTTCCCATACCATCCACATCCTCAACTCAACACACCACACCCCATCCTAATCCATTCCAACCCCCATCTCCTGCTCCCCAATCCCCACCCCCACCTCACCCATCCCAACCCCCAGCCCCTCCCTTACCCCCACCCCCACCCCATCCTCGTGCAGCAGCACCCAACATACATCGTGCACATAACATTAACATTCTCCAATTGAACATAGATGGCATCAACACAAAGAAACACAAACTCTCACACTTCATCAAACAACACAACATACACATTGCCATCTTACAAGAAACAAAACTCTGCACTACACAAAAAACACCCACATTTCATGATTTCACCACCATCAGACAAGACCGGGCTGTCGGCGGAGGCGGTGGACTCATCACCCTGGTACACAAAGAAATATCATACATAGTTACCAGTGTACAAACCAAATCCCTCCTCCCCCCATATGATAACACAACAGAAATACAATCAATTAAAATACGCACTGGCAACAACTCCAACATAACCATCATAAACACATACATCCCCTACAGTACCAAATGAATACAGACCACACTTACAACACATCACAAACACCCCACACATCATCCTGGGTGGTGACTTCAACGCCAAGACATCGGCCTGGTTTGTCGACAACCCCGACACAGACAGAGGGCTGGTACTACAAAACCAAACTGATAACCTCATCATCCTTAACGACATCCATCAACATACCCATATTCCTCACCAAGCCCTCTATAACCCATCATCTCCAGACATCACCTTTTGATCCCCAGAACTCGCCCCCACAACATCCTGGAGGGTGGTCAGAACCTTAGGCTCTGACCACCTCCTGATCATTATCACCACCAAAACCAGACTCACCCCAGCTAGCCACAAACACACATACACCAATTATAAAAGAGCTAACTGGGAAGCATTCACAAATGAGACAGAACAACACTTCACAACTCTAAACAGTACACCCATCACTAACATGAACAATGCTGTACACATACTGTACTCAATAAAACTATCCAAAACGCTGACAAGAAACACATTCCAAGAGGTAACAGAAAAAGACACAACCCCAACTTCACACCAGAAATTCAAACCCTCATCAGACAACGCGACATACTGAAACACTCCCCAGCACCCCACACACAAGACATCACACAACAAATCCAAGCACTCAACACCCAGACTAACAACAAAATACAAGAACAACAAAAACTAAATTGGAATAACTTCCTACAAACACTTGATCACAAAACAAACCCCAAAAAAACTCTACAAAATACTAAACAGCATCACACTTTCCAACAGCAACACAACACAATCACATGCTGCAATCACAACAATAGACTTTACTCCTTCATGTAAACAACAAGCAAACACTCTCATCAATCACTTCTCACATGTCAGCCACCTAAAACCTCACAGAGACGACCGACGTGTCATCCGACGTAAGAGACAATTCCCAACAGACCCTGACTATACACCCTTCACCAATCACCAAACAAAGCATATCATCAACAATCTCAAGCACTCACCCACTTGTGGCCTAGACAACATAAGCAACATACACCTCAGACACCTGGGACCACAAGGCATACAAGCACTCACTAACATATCAAACTACAGTTATTCACACAACACAATACCAGACATTTGGAAGCATGGTATCATCACCACATTCCCCAAACCCAACAAAGACCCCACGCTACCCTCCTCGCACCGCCCCATCACACTCCTTTACACCCCCTCCAAAGTCATGGAACGCCTAGTATTACAACTAATTACACCCGACCTACCCCTAGCTCCAACACAACATGGCTTTAGGCCACTGCACTCCACAAACACTCTTCTCACAGACCTTACACAAAGAGCTTTTGATGGCATCAACTCAGCTAGACCACCACACAGATCACTATTAGCCACACTCGACATTAGTAAAGCCTTCGATGCCATCCCCCGCCACAACTTAACAAACATAATCTACAACACAAACGTGCACAACAACACAAAAAGGTGGCTGGCCAACTTCCTAGCAGGCAGATGTGCACACGTATCTTTTGCCGGTCAGTCATGTAGAATCATTAACTTTCCAAATGGAGTCCCACAAGGATCCGTCCTATCGCCCGCACTCTTCAATCTGTTGTTACGAACTGGCACTCGGGTACACAAGGGCTCTCAATCAGGACTCGAATATGGCTCGCTGCCACAACGGAAACACACAATCCCAACCCCTGAGTACTGCCAGCCGAACAAAAAACACCAATACCCTCCAGAGTTCAATCTGCTATAACGGGGTATACAAGAACTCGGTACTAGTGTTCAACAACAGACTAATAAAGAGACAGGAATTATCTAGTCTGGTTAATAATCAAACAATGAAGTAAGAAACAACAACACCAAAGAATAGTGTTGGCCGAAGCCGAAGTAATCCACCCTTGACTATGAACTTAAGAAGTCCACCACCCTCTACTTCGGATCGGCACTATTACGTTACGTTAATTAATAGTCCTTAAGCATCGCGCAAGGAATCTTCTGAAAAAAGTTAGATGCTTCTCGGATGCTCGTAAGAAGTACGTATCGGATTTTGAACAGTAATTCAATAAGCAAAAACACTGGCAATTAAATACTATTAAAGGCTTAAATTGGCATAAGAATAATTAAAAGAATATGCAATAGTAAATGGCAAACATTAAAAGGAAGTACTCCGCAAATGCAACGGCAATAGCCTACTCGGATTGTGCTCGTGGGCCACTAATCACTAAAGTAGCCAAGCTTGCAACACATGAAATCAATAGTGCATAAACAATATCATACATAAGGAAAGCTTCAATACTATTCTGTATCTACTAATCGAGTAAAGTCTAGCTGGGGTACTGTAGGCAAAAAGGTAGCAGTGACTGAGCAAAATCGGCTCGTAGCCTAGCGAAGTCCTCACGACTGTTTAAAGTATTACGTTAAAACTAACAAGTGCACTTTGAGAAATCCAGATCCCTTGTATCTGGTTTTCTCCCGGCTCCTTGACAAAGTAAAAACAAACTGTTAATAAAATACAGGGTGGTTAGGCTCTTGCCATCACACACTGTAAATTATTAACTCAACACAGTCAGCCGCGAAGACAACCTAGGCTTCACTGAACCGAAACGAGTATGCAGGTTTATCGCTTAACCACTGCATCAAACAACAACTCGTAACACAGAAAAGCCTTACCCCAGTCTAGCATTACCTAGACTAGCAGAAAACAGGAATAATACTAATAACACACAGGGAAATGCATATACAAGTGCAACAAACATAAATCAATCCTATTCTAAGTCAACCCTTCCAAAATAGGCTATCTAATAGGCAAGTATCTCGTGAGAACTCAAGCGATAATACGTTGGCTGACTAGCTCTGCACCAACGGGACCATGGAAGTTAAACAGGGCAGGGAAAAGAGGAAGTAAGAATGTAAGGTAGTAGAGAAAGTTCCCATCAGTCAGAAGAATATAAATAGTTAGCAAGGGAAATGAGAAGTCGCTCTGCCTAATGAGTTCTGATGAAAAAATGGCTAGACTTCCCTTTTATACCCGGCCCTCTAGTGAGCCCAACGTGAACTACTAAGGACCGCCCACTGACAACCATTACGTAATTTCTCTCTCTCCTCTGGGATACACAAAGGCTCCCCTAGCACTGAGGGAGGGAGGAATGCGAGTGAGTTAGGCCTACCTCCTGCCTGGCGTACCCACTGACACCTAACTGTGGCTGTTTCTCTTCCCATCATTACAAATAGTTTTACACACAATACTTATAACCAATGATATAAAATAGAACTCGTTGACTCCGATGAAAACAAAATACATATTCATAATACTTATAGTACAACGGCTCACACGAACTAAGTTAGGAAACTCTACATAGACTACAGCCAAAGTTCCTGCCCTGACGATCCTAGCGAGAGTGGGGCATGACTAGGCGTTCTGTACAGCATGCTCACACGTGGACATGCGTCACACCTCCCCCAAGATTTTACTCGCTCAACCCTGAGCTAAAATCTGACAAACACAGAACCCCATCAAGCCCCCCACACCCAGCGACCGCATGGCACTAAAACAAAGCTGAGTTTATCACCAAAACACATCTTATTATAAAAAAAAAAAATCACATTTTATAACTCCTCCCAACAATAGCAAAAAGACACAATATCATGCTCCCAGAGCGAGCTTACAGCAGCTCAGCCGTTTGATAGTTCGTGGACTACTCAAACTCTATAGGCTATGACAAACTTATACGATTACCTATATCAAAAGAAAGAGTTTTTATATGATTTTTATATTTTAATATGTTTTTTCCCGGCTGCACTATAAGGGCAGCCTATTTTCCTCCACTCAAACCCACACACCTGTGATAGCCTACGACTGATCATCCACCCTTGATAAACAATCCGCGATCACATTGTCACATCCAGCAATATGACGGATGTCCAGGTTTTACTCCTGCAACATCAAAGACCACCTGGTCAGTCTCATATTGCGATTGTGAAATTGATTCAGGAATCTCAAAGGGTGATGATCAGTGTAGATAACCACGACTGGGCAATAGGCTGGAACATACACCTCGAAGTGCCTGAGCGACAGCACAATCGCCAGTAATTCCTTTTCTATTGTAGAATAGTTCTTTTGTGCAGCATTGAACTTCTTAGAAAAGAAACTTACTGGATGTTCCACACCTTCATTGTCTGTCTGTAGCAAGACGGCACCAGCCCCTACACCACTAGCATCTGTTGCCAGCTGAAAAGGCCTGTTAAAGTCTGGGGCCCTGAGTATCGGGTGAGTACATTGCAAATGTTTCACCAAAGTGAAAGCCTTTTCACACTCAGGTGCCCACAAAAACTTTTTGTCTTTAGATAACAAATCTGTGAGAGGTGCCAACACCGTTGAGTAACCTTTTATGAAGCGTCTGTAGTAGCCTATCATACCCAAGAATCTCATAATCTGCTTCTTGGTTGTTGGGTGCGGAAATTTATTGATAGCCTGTATCTTGTTCTGAGGAGGGCACACCTGTCCCCTTCCCACTACAAACCCAAGGTACTGCACAGTGGCTTTTACGAAGTCACACTTTACTACCAGACCTGCTTCACTAAGTTTCCGGAACAAGGTCTCAAGGTGCTCACAATGGCTCTCAAAGTCGTCATCATAAATTATTACATCGTCCAAATATACGGTGCAATTCGGAATGTCCTTTACAATTTCATTCATCAGGTTCTGAAACGCTGCTGGTGCATTCTTAAGTCCGTAAGGCATAACATTGCACCGGTAGGTACTCCCGTCCACAACAAAACCACATACCTCTTTAGCACGCTCGGACAAAGGTACTTGCCAGTAACCTTTTACTAAATCTACTTTAGACAAAAAACGAGCATTACCAATTTTGTCAACACTATCATCAACCCGAGGAAGAGGATATGGGTTAGTTGGAGTCAAACCGTTTAACCTACGGAAATCAATACAAAAGCGTACCTTGCCATCTGGCTTAGGCTGCAGTGTTACGGGGGAAGTCCACTTAACTGTGCCTTTCTCTATCAACCCTCTACCGAGCATATACTCCAACTCATCCCTCAGAGCTGGTAGTTTTATGGGGGTCACACGGTACGGGATTGACTTAAAGGGTATATGGTCCCCCACGTCAACATCATGCAGAGCCTGAGTAGTGAGGCCTGGGTGTTCAGCAAATACAGTGGGGTATGAACCGAACAACTGACGGATAGCATCAAACTGCGGCTCAGGCAAATGAGCTATAGCCTCGTCAGCCCTTAGGCTCGAGTTCCCCGCCCACTGATCCGCTGAAACATGTTGATCCCAGCTATCCTCCTCCGAAGCTTGACTGTCCCCCTCTCCTTCTCCACCACGGCCGCAACAAGCCAACACAGGGACAGTGAGAGGCTCAGAGGGGCGCCTCACATACTCTTTAATAAGGTTCACGTGACATAACTGGTTCTTTTTCCTCCTGTCTGGAGTGGCAACAAGGTAATCTAAGTCTGAAATTTTTTCTACAATTTTATAAGGTCCAGTGTACTTCGCAGAGAGGGGGTTACCAACCAAAGGCAACAAAATTAATACCTCTTGTCCTACAGTGAACTTCCGGAGCCTCACTTTGCGATCATACCTGTCCTTCATCAAAGCTTGTGATTCTGTCAAATTTCTACCTGCCATCTCCAGACTCTTAAGCATGCGCTCACGGCTTTCAAGCACATACTTTAATAATGAACAAGGCTGCACAGTCCCCTCCCAAATTTCTTTCAGCATGTTAAGGGGGCCCCTGACACGGTGTCCCAAAATCAGCTCGTTTGGACTAAATCCCAGGCTCTCACCAGGTACCTCCCGAGCAGCAAACAGCACATAAGGCAATCCAAGATCCCAATCCATACCGTTGTCAGCACAATAACACCTGAGCATGCTTTTAAGTGTAGCATGCCACCGCTCAAGCACCCCTTGACTCTCAGGGTGATACGCTGACGATACTACTGCTCGTATCCCATGCTGTTGCATTGTTTGCTTGAACATGTTGGAGGTGAAATTAGATCCCTGATCAGACTGAATCTCCTCCGGGTACCCGTACCTTGAGAAGTACCACAACAAGTTACTGACTACCGTCTTAGCCATTCCATTTTTCATAGGGTATGCATCGGGGTATCTAGTGGCAACATCCATTATGGTTAACAAAAATTTATTTCCAGCCTTAGTGGGAGGGAGTGGACCAACTATGTCAACAATAATTTTACTAAAGGGTGGCCCAATCACAGGAATAGGGTGTAACGGAGCCTTAGGAATAACTTGGTTCGGTTTCCCGACACGTTGACAAATATCACATGAGTTTATCCATGACTGCACATGAGACTTCATCCCCGGCCACCAAAACAAGTTCCCCAAAGCCGCCACCGTTTTCTTGGCACCCAAATGTCCTGATAATGGAGAATCATGAGCCAACCTAAGCAAACTTTCCCTGCAGCCCTCTGGCACGACCAGCTGGTCAACTGTACCTGATCCGCCCTCCCAGTTCCTTTTAGGATCTTGATATCGGTGGTATAAAATTCCATTAAAGAAAAAAAAATCCCCTGCCTTTGCATCCCTATCTTCTTCTAACTCCACAGCCCCATTGGTACACTGCAAAACCTCTGGATCCTCTAATTGCAACTTTCGAATGTCTGTGGGAGCCAACATGTCTAACTGCTTGGTCAACAACTCATGCTTAGACATCCAACATCCAACATCCAACATCCAACTTAGACATCCGGTTTTCTCGCTGCAGGTAACGGTGCTGTCTCCGAGTCTCTGCCTCTTCCACTACTTTATCAACTGTGTTAGGCACTGGAGTTACAACAGACTCGGTCAAAGGTCCTGCTATTGGGTCTTTTGGGAGAGCCACTGGTTCTAAACTCTTCAAACTTTTCCCAGCCTTCCGCTTCTCCTTAATTCCCTTCCTCCGCTGTTCTGTGGCCTGGGAAATAGGCTGTGATACCTTAAATGCTTGGGAACGAGTTACCACACATGCCATCTGTTGGCGTTGACAACTCACTACCCACTCTTGTTCCTCCCTACTCACGTCGGCCGGCCTCTCGGCAACGACTAAGGGTGGAACTTCTAAAGTAGGCACCGCAAAGTCGTTGCCGAGAAGAAGGTCGACGCCCTCCACTGGCAATTTCTCAACGATCCCAACATCTAAGTCCTTAATCACACCATCAACTTCCAGCTCCACACGAACCAACGGGTATGACCTGGTCGCATTAATACCCTGAACAACAACCACCCGTGCCGCGTTAATTGGTCGCCCCGTGAAATTCTTCAAAAGTGTCTGTGAAGCTCCAGTATCACGCAAAACTTCCACCTTATGCTGGCAACCCGCCCAACTTACCCTACCGGTCCCTCTATGGGCGCAAAAGACATCACGGACAGGGGACGAGCCTTCCTGAGTCTTATACATAGCCTGTGACCCTGCCGCTGGCAAACTACCCTGGGTAAATCCAGACGACATTTCAGCCACACCTATGCTGCGCACCAAAGACACGGCTGCAGTTGGCGGCTTACTAGGACAAGATTTTGCATAATGCCCCTTCTTTCTACAATGAAAACATTCCACTTCCCCTATCGGTCTCTTCTGATAAGGGGCGGAGTTCTGACCCTTCTGTAATGGGACGGCTGTAGTCTTTGGTTCAGTCCTGGTATCTTGGCTTTTAAACTGAGGTTTATATCTATAGTGATTGTCCTGAGCTCGAGGGTTTGGAGTATCGCGCCCCTTGGGAACTGCATCAACACGCTTTACAGATTCACATCCCCTGATTAGCGACAACCTGAGGTCAGCCATCTCAGCTGCCTCTTGAAGAGTTCTTGGGTTCTTTTCTTTAATAGTTAAAGTCATTTCTGCACCAGTACACTTATAAAACTGCTCGACCAGAAACAGCTCAGTCAACTGTTCTGCCGTCTCAGCTTTCTCAGAACGTGTCCAGTTTTTAAGTGCATCTTTTAAGTCCCGGGCATGTTCAAGAAAGGTCGCCTCCCTAGTCTTTGTAACACCCCGAAACTTCAATCGATATGTTTCCGGTTGCAACTCGTATGCCCGTAGGACAGCTCTCTTCAATTCTGGGTAGTCAATGCAAGACAGGCAGTGCATCATAAGCCTTCAGACCCTTACCCGTAAGTCTTGAGGAGACTAGAGCTGCCCACTTCTCTTCAGGCCAATTATGCTCCCTACACTTCTTCTCAAAACGATTAAAAAATTCTGTGACTTCAGTTTCACTAAATACCGGCACCAATTTGACTAAGTGGGCCAAGGACTGTTCTCTTACTTGGCCCTCACGGCCCATCCGAGTCCCTGTCGACTCTGCACGAGTCTTATCTAAATCTAATTTAGCACAATATTTCTCCGAGTCGTACCTAAGCTCAGCCTCATGCCTCCTAACCTCAATCTCATGCCTCCTAGTCTCATTCTCCTGCTTCCTAGCCTCAATCTTAGCAAGCTCAAGTCTAAATACCATATCTGGAGACAGGCAGGAAGAGGGAGCTGCCACTACTGAAGGAGGGGGGGCAAAAACTGGGGAACCACCACGTGCACCACCCGAGGGCACTCCAATCTGCCAATTCTCATCCCTCTGTGGGAGAGTGCTAACCTCTGGTAACTGAGTGGACGGCACTGTGGGAGTCGAGTGAGAGGGGATCTGGGGAGGAACCCCCCCAAACGCCCTCTCCTCCGAAACCCCATGTCGCCCACGCAACACCCAGGAAATCAGCTCCCCCTTGGACATCCCTGCTACATTGGAAATGCCCAAAACCTTGGCTATCAGGTGCAAGCCACAAACATCCACCCCAGTCAGCCTCTCCTCCGTCACATGGTACCGCTTACTCACAAAAACTCTAGCATCCTCCTCACTGGTTACTAACGGCACACCTTCAAATGACATCTCTCGCTCATCGTCAGTGCTAATGCACGACATACTGAAGTCCACAAAAAAATTCTCGAGACAAAAGTGTTAAACTTCCTATGCAAGCACTAATTACTAAATTAACTGGAGTCTCTTAAATGCTTTACTAATTGCCATACAAAAAAAATATTCTTCAATATGCACGCTAAAATACAAACAAACAAATGTTGTACAACTCTGCAAAAATTTATACTGTTCACAAAATCCTAAGCAAGGTCGCCATTTGTTACGAACTGGCACTCGGGTACACAAGGGCTCTCAATCAGGACTCGAATACGGCTCGCTGCCACAACGGAAACACACGATCCCAACCCCTGAGTACTGCCAGCCGAACAAAAAACACCAATACCCTCCAGAGTTCAATCTGCTATAACGGGGTATACAAGAACTCGGTACTAGTGTTCAACAACAGACTAATAAAGAGACAGGAATTATCTAGTCTGGTCAACAATCAAACAATGAAGTAAGAAACAACAACACCAAAGAATAGTGTTGGCCGAAGCCGAAGTAATCCACCCTTGACTATGAACTTAAGAAGTCCACCACCCTCTACTTCGGATCGGCACTATTACGTTACGTTAATTAATAGTCCTTAAGCATCGAGCAAGGAATCTTCTGAAAAAGTTAGATGCTTCTCGGATGCTCGTAAGAAGTACGTATCGGATTTTGAACAGTAATTCAAGCAAAAACACTGGCAATTAAATACTATTAAAGGCTTAAATTGGCATAAGAATAATTAAAAGAATATGCAATAGTAAATGGCAAACATTAAAAGGAAGTACTCCGCAAATGCAACGGCAATAGCCTACTCGGATTGTGCTCGTGGGCCACTAATCACTAAAGTAGCCAAGCTTGCAACACATGAAATCAGTAGTGCATAAACAATATCATACATAAGGAAAGCTTCAATACTATTCTGTATCTACTAATCGAGTAAAGTCTAGCTGGGGTACTGTAGGCAAAAGGTAGCAGTGACTGAGCAAAAACGGCTCGTAGCCTAGCGAAGTCCTCACGACTGTTTAAAGTATTACGTTAAAACTAACAAGTGCACTTTGAGAAATCCAGATCCCTTGTATCTGGTTTTCTCCCGGCTCCTTGACAAAGTAAAAACAAACTGTTAATAAAATACAGGGTGGTTAGGCTCTTGCCCTCACGCACTGTAAATTATTAACTCAACACAGTCAGCCGCGAAGACAACCTAGGCTTCACTGAACCGAAACGAGTATGCAGGTTTATCGCTTAACCACTGCATCAAACAACAACTCGTAACACAGAAAAGCCTTACCCCAGTCTAGCATTACCTAGACTAGCAGAAAACAGGAATAATACTAATAACACACAGGGAAATGCATATACAAGTGCAACAAACATAAATCAATCCTATTCTAAGTCAACCCTTCCAAAATAGGCTATCTAATAGGCAAGTATCTCGTGAGAACTCAAGCGATAATACGTTGGCTGACTAGCTCTGTACCAACGGGACCATGGAAGTTAAACAGGGCAGGGAAAAGAGGAAGTAAGAATGTAAGGTAGTAGAGAAAGTTCCCATCAGTCAGAAGAATATAAATAGTTAGCAAGGGAAATGAGAAGTCCCTCTGCCTGATGAGTTCTGATGAAAAAATGGCTAGACTTCCCTTTTATACCCGGCCCTCTAGTGAGCCCAACGTGAACTACTAAGGACCGCCCACTGACAACCATTACGTAATTTCTCTCTCTCCTCTGGGATACACAAAGGCTCCCCTAGCACTGAGGGAGGGAGGAATGCGAGTGAGTTAGGCCTACCTCCTGCCTGGCGTACCCACTGACACCTAACTGTGGCTGTTTCTCTTCCCATCATTACAAATAAGTTTTACACACAATACTTATAACCAATGATATAAAATAGAACTCGTTGACTCCGATGAAAACAAAATACATATTCATAATACTTATAGTACAACGGCTCACACGAACTAAGTTAGGAAACTCTACATAGACTACAGCCAAAGTTCCTGCCCTGACGATCCTAGCGAGAGTGGGGCATGACTAGGCGTTCTGTACAGCATGCTCACACGTGGACATGCGTCACACTGTACATGCACGATATAACTACACCCAATACGCCCCAAATAAACTTAGCCTCCTATGCAGATGACATAACACTCACATGCACACACCATGACCCAAAAAGAGCAACAGATCTCCTTCAACCCTATCTCAACACACTACATGGCTGGTGCACTACAAACAGATTTAATCTAGCCCCAGCCAAATCCACCGCAACCCTGCTCACAAGTTGGACAGGAGAACACGAATACATCCCTCAACTCACCATAAACAACACACCCCCTAACACATACACACACACCCAAAATCCTAGGAGTAACATATGATACTCATATGACATTCAAACAGCACACTACAAACATTAACAAGAAACTGACACCCAGACTTCTCAGGTCACTTGCTCACACAAAATTTGGACACAACAAAGAAACCACAGTATATAAACAATACATAAGATCAGTGATGGAATACGCAAGCCCAGCCTGGGCTTCTAACCTAGCTGAAACACATCATAAGACCTTACAGACTATTCAAAACAAAGCCCTGAAGATCATTACAGGCTGCACAGCTACTGCACCCACAGATCACCTACATCAAGAAACCAAATCCTCAAAGTCAAAGACCATCTGGACATGAGAGGCACTCAATTCCTGGCAGCAGCCTCCACGAACCAGGACCACCCACTAAACTACTAGGCAACACACCCACAGACACCAAGAAATATCAAAACAACACCCAGCACATGGTATCACACACAATTACTGTCCTCTCTCCCTCCCTGCCCACCCCGAACCAACTTCCAGAAGCACATCCATACTCATATCTCTCGCCGATCCATCCACTCACTCACAGACAACACGCAGCTGCAAGCACGACCTCCCGAAATCCATCCTTCCGAATCCTCCCTTCCTCGCGAGGACAGAGTCCACCTGGCCAGGCTGAGATGCGGACACCATCCAGCTCTCCTGAGCTATCAGAAGAGACTGGATGACTCCGTTGTCGACACCTGCCCGGGATGTAACACAGCACCCCATACCATTAAACACATCATAGAAGACTGCATTTCACACAACCACTTACGCCAACAACACAATCTATACTCAATGAGGGCTCTGTGGGAAAGCCCGATCGTGGCTATGGCCTTCCTCAGGGACTCGGGGCTGTTCGGCCAGGCAGCTTAGGGAACAACAACAACAACAACAACTTATATTAAATTTCATTTTCCACTTGGTGCTCCATTCGTATATTTTATCTAAATCCCCTTGCAGCTCCTCACAACTACTTTTATTTGTTATTTGTCTCATAATTTTTACATCATCTGCAAACATTGACATGTAGGAGTTTATGCCTATCGGCAGGTCATTCACGTGCATAAGGAACATGAGAGGTGCCAACACAGATCCCTGCGGCACACCACTCTCAACTTTCCGCCACGATGAGTAAGTTCCTCTAATGTTGGTCCTCATTTCCCTATCTGTTAAATAGCTCTCCATCCATTTCAGCAAACTCCCCCTGACACAACCACTAGCCATGACGGGGCAGACCAGGTCCCGGGAGGCGAGAGAGACCCCCGAGCGACCCAGAGTCCCAAGGGTCGGTAAATGGCGCGTGGGACTAGCCACAACCTGGAACACGAGAGAGGAAAACCCTGTGGCCGGGTTGAACCTCCGGAACTACCCTTTGTCCGTGCATTGACGCGACCATGGTGGCCACGTCTCTAGGATAGATTCCTCCTGATAACCGTTCGGCCCCATGTCCCTCGCGGCCAGTGACGGGCGCAAGGGAGAAAAAAAATCAGTGGGACTCCCGTGATGAGGAAAGCAGCCCTGTCTGAGAGGCGAGAAGGTTAGGGAGGAGGAGACCGACATGGAGAGCCAACACGTGTTTAGA
This sequence comes from Paralithodes platypus, assembly GCA_032716605.1. Classification (NCBI taxonomy): domain Eukaryota; kingdom Metazoa; phylum Arthropoda; class Malacostraca; order Decapoda; family Lithodidae; genus Paralithodes; species Paralithodes platypus. Next base: position 618,586 of record CM064490.1, on the reverse strand, counting down.
CGTGGAAGCCCCTCCGAGACGGCTGCGAGTGCCATGAGCAACCTCTACACTCCCCCTTCCCTCCCTTTTCTGACGAAAAGGGTGTTACACGCCACCACCCATCCGGGGAGAGTCTACCTCGATGAAGCGCGATCAGAGGGAGAGGTCTGACTGGCCTCGCTCCAGCGGGACTGACGCGATGAGGCCCGGCCGAGCGGGCGGATTGCGTATAGTACTCCGACCGTGACACGGCACGACGGTGCGTGCCGGAAGCAGGGGGCAGTGAGGTGTGTGGCACCCAGGCGGTACGTAGCAAACAACCCCATTGTAGACAGAGCGCAGAGTACAGCAGTCCCATTTACACAGCGAACAGGCGCCGCAGCAGACCATGGACCGGACGAAGAGGCACAGCCCCACCGGCAGCACGGGGACGAAGGACACAGCGAGCCGGAGGGAAAGCCGCCGCACATAGCCCATAGCGTGGCGAAGGGTATCCTGAGGCACCGCCTCGGCAAGACGGGGGGGTTGAACCGAGGGCAGCAGATGCCCAATGACAGAGTCCACCAAGTCCACCACCCACCGGCGCAAGGCAAAGGCCGAGAGCCGCCCCCTCGGGGAGAGTGAAGAAGGGAGAAGAGAAGCCGCAGAGACCGAGCCCAGGGGCGCAGACCCAGGACCACAACACGCCATGCAGACAGCCGACAGAGACGAGAGGTAGGAAGAGGCAGGCACAGCAAGCGAGACAGCGATGTCGACGATACGGGAAGCTAACACCAGGCCCCCAAACGGGGCGGGTGAGCGAGCACGGCAGTAAGAGCAGGTATACTATCCTCGCGCAGGTACGGTCCCAAGGAGGACAGTCCCGACAAGACCGAGAGGGACCGAACAACCAGTAGGACGTCCAGGCGGCCGATGTCCGACCAGAGCAGGGGCCTATGGGCAGACGGAGGCCTGAGCCCACCGAGAAGAACTGACGGCCCACCCTGCTCGGGGAGGCCTATACACCCACGTCCGCAACCAGAACGTCACCTCAGAATGCCCCGAACAGCAGGTAGACACGAAGAGGGACAGACCAGCAAGAAAGAAGAGGTCACGCCAGGGCTCGGAGGGCACCAGCACCTGGGCCCCCTCGCTCCAGAATCAAGCATCCCCGGAGGAAGAGGACCCTGAAGCTGTGACCAGGGTGTCCGACCCATAAGACGGGGTCCATCCCTGGGGATATGTCAAATGCAGGGCAGAAATCGGGAAAGGGGCAAGAGGCGGAGCAGGAAGGGGATGCGAAGAGCGGCCAGGGGTGAGCAGCAGGGCAGAGAAGTCCGCGGGAGGAAGAAGAGCAAGGATCCCTGGGCCTGCAGAGGAGAGAGGGGGCCCCACCGGTGGAGGAGGGAGAAAACCCCCCTGGTAGAACGGCAGGCGGAGGAGAGACAGCCAGGGAATATATCCGCAACAGGGAGCTCCCCCCTGGATAGAGAGGGGGGGGGGGTAAGCAGAGGAACAATGAGGGGAGGAGCAGAAGAAGAACCCCCCCCTTGCCGTCGAAAGTCGGTGTAAGTAGAGGAAGAGACAGCAGAAGCCGCACCGAGATGGAGAAAGCGTAGAAAGAGATTGCAACACCGCTGAATTCATCAAAGTTCAACTTGACAAGCACTCTGCGCGGCATCCAAGGAGAGCTGCAGTCGTAAATGAAGAAAATATGTCCGTAAGAGGGCCATGTAGGAAGAGACACCCCCCCCGCCCCGTCAAGGGAAAAACCATGGAGGCATGTCCATAGCACAACCGTAACACAACCGTAACACACAGAAGGACTGGGACACTAGAAACAGCAGTATGTCGGAGGGCAAGTAAAGGTGAGGGGTCAGAAGAACTGTTGTCGCCTGATGTCCCTTGTACTCCTATGGACTCTGAGTACTATGGAGGGCAAGGAACCAGGAGTAGTTGGAAGATCTGTTGTCGCTTGATTTCCTGTGTACTCCGTTGGACTCCTAGGACATTGGAGAGCAAGCAACCGTGAGGTGTTGGAAGACCTGTTGCCGTCTGATTACCGCAGAATTTCCTGATATCCATGGTACTCCTTTGCACTCCTCTGTACACCTTAAAACGGCCAAGAAACCAGGAAGGAAGCATGGAGAAGAACAATTTGGCATGCAAACTGAGTTCTGTACTCACCAAACCGGCAACTCTGAAGGGCAGGTTGAAGCACCGGGAGAACCTGCAAAGACGGAGAAAGTGTAAAACACTAACTCAACATCCATAATGCAGGGTCTATAACACAGTAAAAACAGTGAAAACCAGATGTAGAAGGTGTGTGTAAAACAACATCCATACACCTTCCATCTCATTCTAAAATCACATAGTCAGTGAAGTTGGCTGTAAAGGTGCAGGAAAATGACAGCATTGGTTAGCAGTAATAACTAACCACATCCGCAAAATTGCGGGCCGATTACGGCGTGTCAGAATCGACACCACAACCCGCAATGTCGAGGGACCAAACCAGACAAAATCCTGCAACATTGCGGGGCCAAAACGATACCGAATTAACCCCGCAACATTACGGGGTGAAACAATCGTCTGAGAGTCTGCGACGAAACCGAATCAACCCCGCAAAATTGTGGGACGGTGGAGAGCTAGGTCCGCGCCAAAAAAGCGAATAGAGTGTCTGAGGCAACAACGAAACAGGCCGCAAAAGCGGGCATCTCCAAGCTTGTGCAAAGGGCCCACAAGCTGAACAGTGTCTTCCAAGAAACAAATGCCCAACTCAACCAGGCCTAGGCAGGTGGGCAGCAAGGAAGACACACCAGGAGAGAGGAGGCACATCCCCCAGGAACCACCCATCCCGCAAAAGATCAAGCAAGTAGACTGGGATGGTATGGACATGTGGAGAGAATGGATGAACAAAATTGGGTGAAAAAATGCAGGTCTGTGATTGTGGAGGGAGCTGCATCAAGGGGTGGACCGAGGAAGACCTGGGATCGGACTATACGCGCCGATCTCAAATCCAAGAACTTGACAAGTGAAGCAGCCCTTAACAGGGTTGCCTGGAACGCCGCCATTAGGACAAGAGACTGAAACTGCACTTATGTGTGGAACACTCAGTCTTAAAATTTTATGTATGTATGTATGTAAGCATAGCCCAGTAAGAGACAGTGGCAGGGAGGGTGGTGGTAGAAACAGGGACCCCCTAAAGGTACCCCTGAATACTGTGAACAGTTCGTGAAAGAGGATGATTGCCCACCGAGATCGTGCCCTGTAACTCAGTGAACGATGGGAACGGAGAGACACCATGACGACACAGCAGGGATCGCCGCCCCCCACCCGCCTAACCTAGTCCGAGGGGGGGTGGGGGTGAAGAGGACAGCAACACCTCACCCACAGCATTGTAGAAATGGCACAATCTCAAGGCAGGCGAAAGGGGATGGAGGTGAACATTATGGGTAAAAACAAGCCAGCAAATGACCACTGGTGAACATAGCAGAGTGCAGTGAATGTGTCGGTGCTGGAAAAATCCCTTGTGTGATGATTCTTGAATCACACGACGCCTGGCCCCACAAGAGGATCGAAGGGGCGACTTTGGAAAAAAACGCTAGATGATAAACGACCGACACCAATACCACAAATCAAGCAAGGCCTCCTGTCTGAATTTTACCTCAAAACGGAAAGACCTAGGCTATGAAAATTGAGAGGAGAAACGTAATAGGTAAAAACGAGCCAGCAAATGACCACTGGCGAGAAAAAGGGGAGGGGGGGGCGCAGAGCCATTTGTAGTGAAAGTGTCGGATGCGAAAAACCCTGGTGATAAATTACACGACGCCCAGGCCCTAAACCACACAAGAAGATCAAAAAGGGGGGGGGTGGAGGAACTTGGGAAAGAACGCTAGACGATAAATGACCGACACAAACACTACAAATCAAGCAAGGCCGCCAGACAATTTCCGAATTTACCTCAATACGTAAACACCTAGGCTATAAAAAAATGAAAACTCATTGGGGCATAGCCAATCCTGAATGATAAAACACGCTAGGGACAAAATAAAGTTTATGTAATTAAATTCAAAATCGATTTTATCGTGGCCTATAGGTTTCTTATACCATGTATTTCATTCCTACGAGTCTAAAGAAGTGTCCCAAAGAAGGGTGACCGCTCTCAACCCTCCAACTATCGTCCAATTGCTCTCATCTCATGTCTTTCTAAAGTTTTTGAAACTATTCTTGCTCCCAAATTTCTTAAGCATTTCTCTTCTCATAATCTGCTCTCAGATCGCCAGTATGGCTTCCTTAACCCTTCCTACCCGGGCTGTCTTACCCAATGACGGTCACCCCTACCCGGGCGAAATGGCTGAAAAACGTCTAGGCCTAGGCTACCGTATTTATGTTTATTTTCACTGCTAGAACTTTCCCACTCATCTATAATCGTAGTTCGGTTTTCAATCTGTATTTTGGCGTTGAGTAGAGCTCTGTAAGTCAACTGGTTCAGTTGTGATGACGATTTCAGTGGAGCAAATATTGCAGAGATGTTGCCAATATGGGGGCTTTTCAGACACTAATTTCGTCTGACGTCAGAACAATAACATTGAAGAGTCTTCTCCTTCTTGTTTTCGGAGGTGCGGTGACGCAACGCTTGGGTTTGTTGACATACGTCGTACGCACAGCGTTCAGACCAAGCTTAATTAGGCTATTAAGCTGCTGCCTTAGGTAAGGCATGCCGGGTAGCGGCCCTTCTTTCGAGCTGTCCTTACCTAAGGCAGACCGGGTAGGAAGGGTTAAGGGTCGCTCTACTGGTGATCTTCTTTCATATCTTACTAACTCTTGGTCATCCTCCTTTCGGGACTTCGGTGAGACTTTTTCTATTGCACTAGACATATCGAAAGCCTTCGATAGAAGAGTCTGGCACAAATCTTTAATTTCTAAACTACCCTCCTTCAGTTTCTATCCCTCCATCTGTGCCTTTGTCTCTAATTTCCTCTCCGGCCGTTCCATAGCTGCGGTTGTGGACGGCCATTGTTCACTTCCTCCCCCTATAAACTCCGGTGTTCCTCAGGGCTCTGTCCTATCTCCTATTCTCTTTCTAATTTTATAAATGATCTCAACTGTACCTCAATTCCCATCCATTCATACGCAGATGACTCAACCTTACACTTAACCTTAACCTTACACCCAGCCAGCAATCCCTCAACGACAAACGTAATGAAGCCATAGAACTCTTAAATTCAGATCTAAATACTATCTCCAATTGGGGCAGAGAAAACCTTGTTACCTTTAATGCTTCCAAAACCCAATTTCTTCATCTATCTACCCGTAAGGAACTCCCTGCGGACTATCCCTTATTCTTCAACAATACAAAAATCAATCCTTCATCTTCTCTCAGTATTCTTGGTGTCTCATTTTCTTCTGCTCTCAGTTGGCAGGACCATATTACCAGTCTTGCTAAGGCAGCCTCCCAGAAGCTGGGTGTGCTCAACCGCCTTAGGGGGTTCTTTTCCCCTGCACAGCTTCTTACTCTGTACAGGGGCATAGTGCGTCCTTGTATTGAATATTGTTCACATGTGTGGGGAGGTTCCTCTCACACTGCTCTCCTAGACAAAGTTGAAAGGAAAGCCTTTCGTATCATTAACTCCCGTCCACTCACCAACTCTGCAATCTCTCTCTCTCCGCCGCAATGTTGCATCTCTCGCTATTCTATCGCTACTATAATAATCAGTGTTCCTCAGAGCTTTGCAACTCAATCCCACCCTACTCTGTGCAACTCTCCAACCCGTGAGTGAAACGTTACTCTCAGTCTTTCTTCTACACAACAGCTGAGCTCTGGAACTCTCTCCCAGAATCAGTCTTTCCCTCTTCCTACGACTTACATTGCTTCAAACTCCGTGTGTCCAGGCATTTTGGCTCGAGCGTCCCTTGATTTTGGCCCTGTCACTCTTTCAACTATGGGGGAGGCACTCGCTATAGGCAGTTGTGCCTCAATCACATAGAAAAAAAAAAAAAAAAAAAAAAAAATGCACGTAAAAATGTATTACTGATCCTGAAAAAACCCAAAAAACAAATCTTCTATATCTCCTACCTTGCAAGAGGCGGGTGGCTTTGTTTACATCCGCTGCGAGTGTAGCCTTGGTAACTCGCGTCGGGGAAAATGAGGTTTGTGCCCCCTACTGTTGAAATTTATGAGAATTTCAATAAATCCTTTAGGGGAGGGGGAGCCCCCCCCCCCCCCCAACATATTCTGTATCCCACCGCAAACGGTTTTGTCCAAATACAGTTATTTTTCGCTAATGGGGGGGGGGCGTGTTTTTATATTGTTGTTTAACCCTTCCTGCCCGGGTGTCATTTTAAAAATACACCCCTTGCGAAGGGCAGGAGCCCGGTTGTCCTTTTGAAATCCGTAAGCTTGAAAGCCTATTAACCCGGCAGCTGCGGGAAGACTCTTAACCTATAAACGGCGAGGGGGGTATTGAACCCGGTCCCCATGGGCGAGCATATAGGCTCCATTCAGGCCTATAATCGTCATTTTACGATAAATATCGTTATTACTTATTCATATGAGCCTATTTTACCTTCACTATGAAGATAGTAACCTGTAACAACAATAAAACAAGTGAAAATATAATTTTTCTGGTCAAAATCGCGAATATAGATGGACCAGCCCATTCATGAATTATGGAGAAAATTGAGGCAACCCCTCCCTCCACGAGGCCTCAAGCCACACTGAGCCTACTCATTCACACACTCGGTTGTATAACACACTCGCTAGGCACGTAAGCACATCCTCCACACATTTTGCTAATGTTAGCACAAAAATATACCAACGAATTAGGGAATAACAGGGAAAATAGGTGATAATTGAAGGGGGAGGGGAAAAGGGGGAAGGAGGGGATGTGGAGGAGTGATATGAGGTATAGGGGGAAAAAAATAAAAAAATAAATAAATTGTTTAGTGCTACTGGGGCCGTTTAAATGTTTTTTTTAGGCCTCCCTCTTAAGAGCTTTGCCACCGTCGCCCAGTAAAACCTCTTATGAGCTTTGCTGCCGTTTACGGGTTAAGAGGTCCCACTGGGCGGCTGCGGGAAGACTTAATATCCTAGGCTTAAAAACAAATATTTAAAACACCCCAGTGGCACTAAAAAAAAATCAATTTGTGTTTCAGTGAGATAATTTCCTTCCATTACTTGCTACCACTCCTACACATGTGTCCCCCCCCCCCCCCTTTTTTCCCCCCTCCTCAATTATCAGGTATTTTCTCTTTTATTCCCGATATTTATCGAGTATTTTCGTGGGAGAGAGTGAGGAGGGTGGAGGAGTGTAACTCCGACCCTCCAAGCCAGTCTGAAAGCTCCCCTGGTCTCAGTTTAGTCCCACGCGACACACGAGAGAGTGCGGGTGTTAGTCTCTCACTGCTCAAGGCCAGATTACGACCGCGGGGCTAAAATATACAATTTTCACCAGCCAATTGCTGTTACCACTTGTTTTAATGCTTTCCCATGTTCATATTAAAAGTAAAATAGGTGCATATGTAGTCGATTCCGAATCAATAAGGGAGTTTGAAAGTAATCTTGATAAAGCATGGGGAAGACAAGATTTGAAGTTTGATTATAAAACAAAAATACAGAATAGTAAAAATGTTGCGTCTGCTACCGCCGCCGCCAACACCGTGAACGACCGCAGCAGTGCAAGCACTGATACTGAGCTGGATACACAGGCATAGTTTGCCTTTTTCCAGAGGATCTACTGTAAGAAACTGTAAGAAATATGGATAAGTATTAACCCTCTCCGACATATGACGCAATTTTGAGCCTATTAGGGATACTTTAAAGCCTTTGTTACCATCAGGGGTATTTAGAAACCTTTAGTTTAGTTACTTCAACCTCTGCAGTTGTCTTTGAGTTAGCTGTGGGCAGAAAACTAATTTTGGAGAGGTAATTATAAGAGTGAGAGAACTCTATTTCTTATTGCTAATCTGGCAACCTCTGTGTCATATGTGCTTGAAAGGGTTAATTATATATATGGTAAATTAACAATTTTAGTGAGGAATGAATCGGAATACCTTTGCATCGCGGGCACATTCAAATACCATAGAGGTTAACCCTTCCGGCCTGGGGCCCCCCTCCTAAGGACAGTGTTAGGTACCCGGGCGATTTGGCCAAATAACGTCTAGGCCTAGGCTACCGTATTTTTTTTAATTTTAACTGCTAGAAATTTCCCACACATCTCTAAACATAGTGCAGTTTCCAATCTGTAGACTGGCGTTGAGTAGAGCTCTCTAAGTCAACTGGTTCAGTTGTGATGACGATTTCCGAGGAGCTTATTTTTCCGCGATGTTGACAATATCGGAGCTTTTCACTTCTGAAATAACAACATATAGCCACACAAAAACAAACGACGCCTCTCCTTCTTGTGTTCGGAGGTGCGCGGCGTCGGTCCAACCGGCTGTGTTTACATACGTTGGTCGGATGGCTTTCAAAACAAGCTGAATAGGCTTTCAAGCTTACTGCCCAGGTAAGGACACCCGGGGTCCTGCCCAACTGCCGCGGTGTCCTTATAACAGGACAGCCGGGCTGGAAGGGTTAAGCTTGGTTTGAAAGCCGCGCGGCAAAACGTTTGTAAACAAAACCGGTCGGAGCGACGCGAGCTTCAAAAACAAGAAGAATAAGTCAGACTTTTGTTGTTGTTGTTTGGTAGAACAAATATTAGTGTTTGTAAATTTCTGATATTGCTAAAACTGCATCAAAACTCTCCACGGAAATCGTCATCACAACTGAACCAGTTGACCTAGAGAGCTCTACTCAATGCCAGTCTACAGATACAGTCTACAGGGCTACATTTTGAAATTTGATTGAATTCTCTAGCAGTTAGAATAACAAAAATAGGCCTAGGCCTATTACAACGTTTTTTGGCCAGATCGCCCGGATCGAATTGCTGTCATTTAGAAGGCTAGCCCGGGGAGGAAGGGTTAATGGGTGAATATTCATTTCCTACTATTATCACACATGAAAGCACCCTTACACAACTCTAAAGTACTGTAGATAAATAAAAAAAAATTTTTTTTTAGCAATTTAATTACATAAACTTTATATTGACCCAAGCTAGGCTACTAATAAGCTAAAACTATGCCCCGAACTAACGGAAAAGACAATATAAAAAGAGAAAGAGTGAGTAAACAATACGGGGAAGAAAGGCGACCCCCGAACCTTCGGCAGACTATTAACACGCGCGACCTCCATATGATACATTCTAAACATTCTGGAGCCCATTTCACGTGTGCCCTAAACCACGTAGCATCTGTCTAACAAAAAGAAGGCCAAAGAAGCCAAAAATATACAGCGACAGGGTGGATTGAAGAACACAATGCATAGACGTCTGAATCATATGAGGACGCGGGTGAAAATGATGACAAGCGAAGGTCGCTCATGCGCAGGTTCGACAAGGGTCTGCGCCAACGCAGAACCTGGGATGGGTCTCAGCTGTAACTAAGGTAAATTCCCTTTTCTTCTCTTCTGTGCTTTTTTCACCTTCGGTGATAATCTTTGTTAATGTACGTCTCCTAAAGTAAGTTAAGGAGTGGACTCTAGACGTTTTCTCATTTAACCGCGGTTGGCATGACGACATAGCAGTCAAATTAGACAAGTCGTCATCACAATTAGGTTAATAGCCTTAACGTTGGATTTGCCAAGACTACTAACAAATATTGGTGTTAAGAACGATATTTGTTAATACAGTACAGTACTATGTTTGGTTTTTAGTAAGGTTTTTATCTTAACACCCATTAGTTTGACGACTTTAGGGGTTTTGTCCCATTAGTTGGACCCATTCATAATAATAATAATATTAATAATAATTTTACTTATTTAACCCACTGAGCCCCAGCGACGCAGCGTTTGCGTCAGCAATGTATGTAACGCTAAACCCCAGCGACGCAACAGTTGCGTCAGTGTTACTCCGGTCCCAATTACTTCGGTCCTATGGCACCTAGAGGGCTCAGATTTGTATGGGAGCTGTGTAAGTATCGCACGCAACCATAACAAAGGTTGAAAACGCTCAAAGTCCAACTGCGTGCGCGTGAGCGCGCAAAAATTGGAATTTTGGGTGTTATTGCCTTCAATTTTTGACCTTTTTGATCGTTTTTTTGTGGTTTTTCCTTCATTCCTAACCCATTCGCTATTGTTTCTGGAAAAAAAACTGTTTTCAAAACTGGCTGGTCCCTGGTGGTACATTTATTAATAACTAGCTGGGGCTCAGTGGGTTAAAAGAGCGCTCATTCTTCAAAATGAATTCGCAATTCACATTAACATATTAACAACACAATTGACATAGGCCTAGTTATTAATGCAATAATTATTACTACTGTACTAAACTCTATAATCATCTGTCACTACACCATTTTTCCAGGTCGTAACACCTTTGAAACATAAAGGTCTTTAACCCCTAAGTGTCGGCGCGCAACATAAGTCGAGTATAATAAATCTGGACTATCTGGCGGCGCGTGACATAGGTCGTGTGGCAATTTCAGCACGTAATGTTGCTGAGAGAGAGAGACAAGTGGTGGCAGGAGAGTAGCGAGCGTATGACTGCTCCAGACCACCGCAGCGAACCTACTGACACGAATCCCACCTCCTCCCTCCCTCTCTCACTCTCTACATACTGAATTGTATGGGGAAAGTACCGAATTACATGCTTTTGCACTCGCGTTGCGCGGTTGTTGCAAGAAAACTAGCCGTCATAAAAGGATCGTTATGGTGTCATTGGAAAGCTCTGTTTATGCCCTTTCAGGGATAGATACTTGTTTTACGCTCTGGGTCTTATTTAGGCATGAAAATGATCACGTAAACAGCCCTATTTTGGCTAAAAACACCCCGCTGGGCGGTACATATAAATAAACCGCTAGCCCGCTAATCTAGTGTTAAATGCTTCTTGAAGGACTCAACAGATGTAGACTGCTTAATACAGTCTGGCAACCGATTATTATAGGTTTGACTCCTGTAAGGAGATAAAGAAAACCTAATATTTAGTAGTGGCCCCGTAATCATTGACGAACATGCCTATTACATAAGGCACCCTCTTCAAACACTCATCCGCCGTAGTTTGAATCTACCGCGCAGAGCATAACAAATTTGAGGAGCCTTCATCATGAGCGCACGCAACCTCACTCATGGCTTCAGTCATTATGAATTGGGTTCTCACTACGAAAAAACTTTGTAAAAAATAAAAACAAAAAGAAAATAAGAATAACTATTCAATAAGCTTTCCATAATATCGTGGATGTACTTGTGTGGATCTTTGACCAGACGCTGACTCGGGCGTCATTCTTCCTTCACTGACATATCAAGTAAACCAAAATCCTTAATACATCAACGAATGGGAAGGGGATGGTCGGGAGGGCCCCAGTTGTCAATGATTATGGGGCCACTACTAAATATTAGGTTTTATTTATTTCCTTACAGGAGTCAAACCTATAATTTATTAGTGGCCCCTCCATCATTGACGAACATGCCTGATATCTAAGACTGGAGGGGGACATTCGTAATCATATCATAACTCTAGTAAAAGCAGATAATCAAACAACCACATAGTATTCTTACTTCGAAAAAAAAATATATTTATTAGCGTAGCACATAAATACAAAAAGGGGTTCAAGCAGGAGTGTGCTTCAAAGAAGCCTGCTTGATAAAAAGGGTTAACTCTTGAGATTCTGCCAACAGATCTGTAAGTTAAAAAGGCACCCCACTCAACATAAGTGGTGAAAAATAAAAACTTATAAGTTTACATGTGCACATATAACCCCATAATAATAGTGGATACATCTTGCAAAATATATCCAATGCTTAAAATTAAAATTGCTTTCACAGCTAAAACAACTACCTGTATAACAACACTGTTGTTTGTACTACCATTGTACTAGCACAATTTCCTGCACTGAATAGTACAGAGAAATTTTCATATCACACTACTCATAACTAGTATCACAGCTCTGTGGTGATGGTGATGGGCTGGTCTATCAGAGTGAGAACTGAGCGATCTCTGCCATACCCATAGCTTACTCTGACTGTTCCTTTAACTTATATATTTTCTAGATCTCAAGTGACGGCGTCTTTTCCGTGGATTGACCTCCCAATCTACCAAGATTGGAAGCCAAAGCGTCACATTTTTCCCTTCCCCTCAACTTTCTCTTCATAATTGCTGAGGGGCACAGGGCCCTGGGTGGGGCTTTGGTTTCCCGGGCGTTTCCGCACCCTCCTCAGCTCCCCGCCATGGAGTGGCTTCGGTCACCCAGGCTTTATTGTGGTCGGCAGGGAGGGTTCTGTGGGGGCGCTCGGTTATGGCCTTGGAATTGCTCGGGGCCTTGGGGCTGTTCGGCCAGGCAGCTTGGGGAACAACAACAACAACAACAACAAGTATCACAGCTCTTATACTCCGGCGGGGTCTAGGGTGTCCTATGTTACACTGACTGCACCCCCCCCCCCTTTTCCTTGAAATTAAACTAAAAGTTACTTAACCCTCCAGCCCCGGCTATGTATTATATATATATTCCCCGAAACCTGGGGGTTTTGGCCGAAAAACGTCTACGCCTAGGCTACCGTATCTTTGTTATTCTGACTGCTTCCGCATTCCCGCGCATCCTCAAGCATAGATGTGTTTCTTACCTGTAGAATGGCGTTAAGTAGAGCTCTCTAAGTTAACTGGTTCAGTTGTGATGATGATTTCATTGGAGATAACTTTATGGCAAAAACAGCCACTTTACACTACTTTTCGATACTTAACAACAACATACAGGCACACACGAACAATCGACGCACTCCTTCTTGTGGCCGGAGATGCGGGGCGTCGGTCCAGCCGGCTGTTGTTTACATGCGTAGGACCGACGTCTCGCACACCAAGCTCACAGGCTTTCAACCACTAGGCATTCAAGAGCCCTTCCGGGCAGCTCGGGTATGCTTTTTTATGGGCGTTCAAGAGCCCTTCCGGGAACGAAGGGTTAAGGGCCACCTAGACCCTCTGCCTTAAAGCTATACATGGCAAGGAAGGTTTGTCTAGAGCTACTGACAGGTATCGAGTCAAAAACGTATGATTAGAGGCCCACAAATGTGTGGACGTAATATCTTCCACAGAAAAATTCTTAAGGAAACGCAAAGAGGCTGCCCATTTGCGTAAATCGTGGGCCCTACCCACAACGCCGGGATTACTCTCTTTAATGACCTCGACCAAAAGAGAAGCCAATCTACGTTTCAGCAATCGCTTACCCGTACTTGCTACCCATAAAGCACCCTGGGGGTTTAGAGGAGCTACTCTCAAATATTTGGTTAGAGCCTGCACTGGACATAAATTATGGTGCACCTTTCCCCTTTTCAACGCCGGCACAGTGAACTCTGAAAACACGTGTTCACTGTGCTCATTCTTGGCTATGAACTCTGGGGAAGGTGCAATGTGAATACACTCATTAAGCCTACCAAACCTGAGGCAATTAGGTGTGTTGCTCATCGCCGCCAGCTCAGACACTCTGTTCCCGGTGGCCAAAGCCAAAAGGAATACAGCCTTTTTTAAGATTAATGTAAAGTCTGCAGTATTCTGGTACAGACGGGAATGAAGTAAAGACAATGCTTTGTCCAGAGACCAAGTAGGCATGAGCTGACGGGGAGGTGGACGGAGTTTAAAACATACCCTCATAAAACCTGTTTCCTCCGCGACTGGTATGGAGAGACCGGTAAGGTCCCAAAATGGCATCCTAATCGCTGTTAAGTGATTTTTTAACGTTACCACAGATAACCGTTTCTGCTCGAACAGATAATTTAAATAATTAAAAACTAACGCCACTGAGGGCACAGTTTGTTCTGTCCTCAGGATCCAAGAAGTAAAGGCTTGCCAATGTGATTGATACTGTCGTTTTGTAGACTGAGTATATTGATTCATTAATTTATTGGTCACGTCTCTACCATACGGTGCTAGCCACTTGGCCTCCTGAATGTCCATAATGCAAAAGTCAGCGAGGTCGCTAGGTTGCCAATCGTGTCTAAGTGGAAAAACCCGACCGGGAGCGACACCGGGTGTTGGCACCACGTTTTCAATTGCTGGTACCACAACTGCGCCGGCCACAGGGGCACGATTAGCGAGACTAAGCCCCAATAATCTCGTAGTTTGTTTACTACATGGCACATTAGAGACACGTCTGGCGGCGGAAACAGATAGATGGAACTCCACCTGTTCCAGTCTGTCACCAGGGCGTCTGGCCCCCCTGCCGGCGTTTTCGTCCAGCGGGTGAGGTACATTGGGAGTTTGTGAGTCTCCTTGGACGCAAACAGATCCACTTGTGGATGGTAAAGCTCCGAAATCATTTGGTTGAAAATGGGTTGCTTGAGCTCCCATTCTACTGTTGTGCTCTGTCTCCGAGACAGAGCGTCTGCCCAGACGTTTGCTACGCCTGGGAGATAAGATGCGTGAAGATGAATGTCCAGCCTGTTGGCTAGAATAAAAATCTCTTCCGACACGTTTAGCAACTTCCGAGACCTCGTCGACCCTTGTTTCTGAATACAGTGAACTGCATTCAGATTGTCCATTCTGAAGGCCACCGACTTGCCCCGTAAAGTAGAGCCGTGAGCCTGAAGGAAATATAGGGGGACTAGTAATTCTTTGACATTGATGTGGGAGATTTCTAAATGGGACCAAAGCCCTTGACCCTGGTGCCCTTGGTTTGACTGAAAACCCCAACCTATTGTTCCTGACGCATCCGTGTCTACCCATACCGTCGGCGGAGGAGAGGTCCATGACATTATTGAGTGCAACATTTCCCTCTTCGCCCAGACCGCTAGTAAGGTGTGGATTAATTTTGGTATGGGCCATAATTTTTCCGCCGGTAATAGTGGAAAATATTTGTTGCCCTCCAATATTAAACGCTTTACTTTCAACCGGCCCAACATTACAGTTAGTTGAATCCAGTTGAGAGAGCCGACCAGAGGTTCCCAGATTCTCCGTGTCGTAGTCAGACTGTGAAGGAACAGGAACAGTTTCCTGCGAAACCTGTTTTGATTGTCCACACTCTGACTCAGAGTGAGAGCAGCTGTGTCCCAAACCAGCCCTATCCACTGAACTACTCGTGAGGGAACAAGGTTTGACTTTACCAGATTTACCTTGAACCCTAGAGTTTTGACATGTTTTAATGTTATGTTGACATGATTTATGCATACTTGCTCCGTCTCTGCCACCACTAGCCAGTCGTCTAGGTACCACAAAATCCTGATCCCTTGTTTTAACAATGGCATCAGGGCTTGCCGGACTAATTTTGTGAATAAGCGAGGTGCCAGGTTCAATCCGAATGGCATCCTCTGGAAAACATAATTTTGATGCCTGATCCGAAAGGCCAGAAACCTTTGAAATCTTTTGTTTACCGAGACGTGCCAATAAGCGTCTGTCAGGTCTAAGGAACACATCCAACCTCCCGGCGGAAGTGTTAGCCTGATTTGGTGCACTGTTAACATCCTGAATGACTCGTTGTCATTTGTTGTCACTCGTTGTGAATGTGAAGGTTCAGATAAGACAGGTCTACGACGGGGCTCATCTGAACACTGTCCCTTTTGGGTACCAAAAATAGCTTGGATGTGAAGACTGGGCAATTTTGAGGGACCGGGATGATGACATTCTTGGCTATCATTTCCTTGATCAGTGACTCCACCTCTAATGAAACTAGATTCGCCGTTGTCGGCTGACGTAAACGATGTCGCCGGAGCCACTGCCAAGTGATGCCTTTGCGTACCACCATCCTTGCCCAAGTATTTAACGGCCATGCTCTGTGACACGTTCGGAACGACCCAGTTAGCAGACAAGGGTTCGCCGGCTGTGCTACCCTCGGATCCACCCGCCTTGATACCGGCCCCGGGAGTGAGAGAGACTTTAGTTTTTTGATGGTGGTGGAGGTGGTGGTGGTGGATGCTTAGCCGGCTGGCCGGCGTTGGCAGAAGACGGGCCTTGACCTGGTTTGTTATTTTTTTTTTTTTTTTTCTATGTGATTGAGGGAGGCAAAAGGCATAACTGCCTATAGCGAGTGCCTCCCCCATAGTTGAAAGAGTGACAGGGCCAAAATCAAGGGACGTTCGAGCCAAAATGCCTGGACACACGGAGTTTGAAGCAATTTAAGTCATAGGAAGAGGGAAAGACTGATTCTGGGAGAGAGTTCCAGAGCTCAGCTGTTGAGTAGAAGAAAGTTTGAGAGTAACGTTTCACTCTTGGGTTGGAGAGTTGCACAGAGTAGGGGTGGGATTGAGTTGCAAGACGGGTACCACGTGCCCTACGTAAAGGAGGTGGTATGCACTGGGATAGCTCTGAGGAACACTGATTATTATAGTAGCGATAGAATAGCGAGAGAGATGCAACATTGCGGCGGAGAGAGAGAGATTGCAGAGAGTTGGTGAGTGGACGGGAGTTAATGATACGAAAGGCCTTCCTTTCAACTTTGTCTAGGAGAGCGGTGTGAGAGGAACCTCCCCACACATGTGAACAATACTCAATACAAGGGCGCACTATGCCCCTGTACAGAGCAAGAAGCTGTGCAGGGGAAAAGAACCCCCTAAGGCGGTTGAGAACACCCAGCTTCTGGGAGGCTGCCTTAGCAAGACTGGTAATATGGTCCTTCCAAATGAGAGCAGAAGAAAAAGAGACACCAAGAATATTGAGAGAAGATGAAGGATTGATTTTTGTATTGTTGAAGAATAAGGGATAGTCCGCTGGAAGATCCTGACGGGTAGATAGATGGAGAAATTGGGTTTTGGAAGCATTAAAGTTAACAAGGTTTTCTCTGCCCCAATTGGAAATAGTATTTAGATCAGAATTTAAGAGTTCTATGGCTTCATTACGTTTGTCGTTGAGGGATTGCTGGCTGGGGCGTTCTGAAAAACTAATGGAGTAGTGTAGGGTTGAGTCGTCTGCGTATGAATGGATGGGAATTAAGGTACAGTTAAGGAGATCATTTATAAAAATTAGAAAGAGAATAGGAGATAGGACAGAGCCCTGAGGAACACCGGAGTTTATAGGGTGAGGAAGTGAACAATGGCCGTCCACAACCGCGGCTATGGAACGGCCGGAAAGGAAATTAGAGACAAAGGCACAGATGGAGGGATAGAAACCGAAGGAGGGTAGTTTAGAAATTAAAGATTTATGCCAGACTCTATCGAAGGCTTTCGATATGTCTAGTGCAATAGAAAAAGTCTCACCAAAGTCCCGGAAGGAGGATGACCAAGAGTTAGTAAGATATGAAAGAAGATCACCAGTAGAGCGACCCTTAAGGAAGCCATACTGGCGATCTGAGAGCAGATTATGAGAAGAGAAATGCTTGAGAAATTTGGAAGCAAGAATAGTTTCAAAAACTTTAGAAAGACAAGAGATAAGAGCAATTGGACGATAGTTGGAGGGTTGAGAGCGGTCACCCTTCTTTGGGACAGGTTGAATGTGAGCAAACTTCCAGCATGAAGGGAAGACGTTAGAGGATAGACAGAGACGAAAGAGTTTGCCTAGGCAGGGAGTCAGCACGGAAGCACAGTTTTTGAGAACAACAGGAGGAACACCGTCCGGACCGTACGCCTTATTAGAGTTAAGCCCAGAGAGGGTAGAAAGTACATCTTTAGAAGAGATTAGGATATTAGGCATAAGTAAGAGAGAGGAGGGCGTCCTTTCTGACCTGTAAACTTACCCTGTTTATAACTGTACTGACCTTGGGGGGAGGAGGACTTAGGTATGTGAAAGGGTTTAGATCCCCCCGGCTGTGCTCTTGCGACTGGCTTGGGTTTGGGAAAGTTAAAAGGTTTCTTAGAAGGGGTGGGACTTTGTTTAAAGGCCTGAGCCATATTGAACACCGTTCTCCACACATCAACCTACCAAACATTAAATGGAGACAACTAGAAAATCAGTTAGTGGCAAACAACATCGGAGAAGCAAATACGAGAGAACTTTTTGAACTTTGCGATTTTTTTAGTCTTACCCAACATATTGCTGAACCCACACGGGAAAACAATATCTTAGACCTGGTCTTCACTAACAACGACTCTCTAGTACACAGCATTAACATATCGGACACAACATACTCAGATCATAAATTAATTGAGATCAAAACAACCTTAGAAAGTGTACAGACAACCTCAGAATCGAGAACAAAAACCGGCCCCTTCAATAAATTTAACTTCAATAACAAAAACATTAGGTGGGAAGAGGTAAATCAAGAAATGGAGGAAATAGACTGGGAAGATTTAATGAATAACCTGACACCAACAGAATGTCTAGTCTTAATAACAGAAACCATGACCCAAATCTGTAGCCACCATATACCTGCAAGACAAACAAAACGAAGAAGCAAACAAGATCGGGAAAGGAGGAGGCTGTACAGAAGAAGAAAACTACTCACACAAAGACGCACACATCAAAATCTACAGGATAGGCAAAAGGCCGAAATAGATAGAGAAATTGTGGAAATTGAACAAAGGCTAAGAATATCATATGAACTACAACATATGGAAGAGGAGAGGAAAGCTATTGCAGGTATAAAGGAAAATTCCAAATACTTCTTTTCATACGCCAAACAAAAGGCTAAAACAACATCAAACATCGGCCCACTGAGCAAAGGGGATGGCTCTTTCACAGGGGACAAAAAGGAAATGAGCGAACTCTTAAGCAGGCAGTATGAAATGGCATTCAGTGAGCCTGATGAAACAAAAGTCATCAGAGACCAAAATATATTTTTCATGGAAACCTCCCCCACGGAAACCCCTCAGATGCTGGATATTGATTTCGGTCCAAAAGACATAGAAGAGGCCATTTCCAACATGCCATCCCACTCGGCACCAGTCCCGGACTCATGGCATTCGATCCTAATGAAGAAATGTAAGGAAAACCTCTCAAAACCCCTGGCTATAATGTGGAGAAGGAGTCTAGACACTGGTGACATACCAGATAGCTTGAAAAACGCAATAATTGCCCCACTGCATAAAGGAGGGAGTAAAGCACTACCAAAAAACTGCCGCCCGGTAGCTCTAACCTCTCACATCATTAAAGTTTTCGAATGAGTCCTGCGAAGAAAAATTTCAACATTCATGGAGACAAATGAACTACACAACACCGGTCAACATGGGTTGGTGATGGGCTGGTCTATCAGAGTGAGAACTGAGCAATCTCTGCCAAACCCATAGCTTACTCTGACTGTTCCTTTTACTTATATATTTTCTAGATCTCAAGTGACGGCGTCTCTAACGTGGATTGACCTCCCAATCTACCAAGATTGGAAGCCAAAGCATCGCATTTTTCCCTTGCCCCTCAACTTTCTCTTCATAATTGCTGAGGGACACAGGGCCCTGGGTGGGGCTTTGGTTTCCCGGGCATTTCCGCACCCTCCTCAGCTCCCCGCCATGGAGTGGCTTCGGTCACCCAGGCTTTATTGTGGTCGGCGGGGAGGGTTCTGTGGGGGCGCTCGGTTATGGCCTTGGCCTTGCTCAGGGCCTTGGGGCTGTTCGGCCAGGCAGCTTGGGGAACAACAACAACAACAACAACAACATGGGTTCAGAGCGGGAAGATCATGTCTCTCACAACTTTTGGAACACTATGACAAAATTCTTAAAGCGCTAGAAGAAAAGAAAAACGTGGATGTCATTTACACCGATTTTGCTAAGGCATTTGATAAATGTGACCATGGTATAATAGCCCACAAACTGAAAGCAAAAGGTATAACTGGGAAAATCGGACGGTGGATATACAATTTCCTCGTAAACCGAAAACAATCAGTAGCAGTAAACCAAGTCACATCTGAGCCTTCGGATGTCAAAAGCTCAGTGCCCCAAGGAACAGTGCTAGCGCCCCTTCTGTTCCTCATACTAATTTGCGACATAGATACCAACACCAGACACAGTACGGTGTCGTCTTTTGCTGATGACACAAAATTAAGCAAGATAGTAAACACACAAGAAGACACGGGCCGACTGCAGGAAGACATGAATGTAGTGTTCCAGTGGACCAGGGAAAACAACATGCAATTCAATGAGGAAAAATTCCAATTAATACGGTACGGAGATAATAATGGTGTTAAAGAAATTACAAATTACTTAACAGAATCTAAACACATAATAGAACGGAAAGACAGTGTGAAAGACCTTGGGGTATTAACCCTCTCACCACGGAAGGGCTCTTGAACGCCCATAAAAAAGCATATAACAGGTACCCGGAAGGCCTCTTGAACGCCCAGTGGTTGAAAGCCTGTGAGCTTCGTGTGCGAGGCGTCGGTCCGACGCATGTAAACAACAGCCGGCTGGACCGACGCCCCGCATCTCCGGCCACAAGAAGGAGAGCGTCGCTTGTTCGTGTGTGCCTGTATGTTGTTGTTAAGTATCGAAAAGTGGTGTAAAGTGGCTGTTTTGGCCATAAAGTTATCTCCAATGAAATCATCATCACAGCTCAACCAGTTGACTTAGAGAGCTCTACTTAATGCCATTCTACAGGTAAATAACACAGCTACGCTTGGGGATGCGCGGGAATGCGGGAAGCAGTCTGATTAACGAATATACGGTAGCCTAGCCTAGACGTTTTTCGGCCAAAACACCCAGGTTTCGAGGAATATATATATAATACATAGCCGGGGCTGGAGGGTTAAAGGAAATGAAAATATTGATGAGAAAGAAAAGAGAAAATTGCAGAACATTGTCCATCCTATCTGGCTCCTTAACCCTTCCTCCCCGGGCTGTCTTACCCAATGACGGTCGCCCCTACCCGGGCGAAATGGCTGAAAAACGTCTAGGCCTAGGCTACCGTATTTATGTTTATTTTCACTGCTAGAACTTTCCCACTCATCTATAATCGTAGTGCAGTTTTCAATCTGTATTTTGGCATTGAGTAGAGCTCTGTAAGTCAACTGGTTCAGTTGTGATGACGATTTCAGTGGAGCCAATATTGCAGAGATGTTGCCAATATGGGGGCTTTTTAGACACTAATTTCGTTATGACGTCAGAACAATAACATTGAGGAGTCTTCTCCTTCTTGTTTTCGGAGGTGCGGTGACGAACGCTTGGGTTTGTTGACATACGTCGTACGCACGGCGTTCAGACCAAGCTTAACCCTCTCACCACGGAAGGGCTCTTGAACGCCCATAAAAAAGCATATAACAGGTACCCGGAAGGCCTCTTGAACGCCCAGTGGTTGAAAGCCTGTGAGCTTCGTGTGCGAGGCGTCGGTCCGACGCATGTAAACAACAGCCGGCTGGACCGACGCCCCGCATCTCCGGCCACAAGAAGGAGAGCGTCGCTTGTTCGTGTGTGCCTGTATGTTGTTGTTAAGTATCGAAAAGTGGTGTAAAGTGGCTGTTTTGGCCATAAAGTTATCTCCAATGAAATCATCATCACAGCTCAACCAGTTGACTTAGAGAGTTCTACTTAATGCCATTCTACAGGTAAATAACACAGCTACGCTTGGGGATGCGCGGGAATGCGGGAAGCAGTCTGATTAACGAATATACGGTAGCCTAGCCTAGACGTTTTTCGGCCAAAACACCCGGGTTTCGAGGAATATATATATAATACATAGCCGGGGCTGGAGGGTTAATTAGGCTATTAAGCTCATGCCTTAGATAAGGCATACCGGGTAGCGGCCCTTCTTTCGTGCTGTCCTTACCTAAGGCAGACCGGGTAGGAAGGGTTAAGCCGTTGTCACGGGTCCACCGCACAACCCGACCGGGTTCATTAGATCATCCAGGTATCAAGTTAAGGGGAGGTATTTAGTTTGTTCCCTAGACCTCCATCAAGCTTAAAATTACACCCCCTTGAGTCCCTTTCAAGATAAATTTGTAAATTTTTCGGTAGAAAAATTTCCCGGCCGTAGGCCGGTTCCTCTTAAATTACAGGCTCGCTATCGCTCGCCAGGATAAAATCGACACCTGAATGGCATGAAAGGTCTTAATATGGGGTGAAAGATCTTAAAGTTGCTAAACTAATGGGGCAAACATTTTATAATATCAAAAGCAATGGGGCTAAACATGAGGGAGAAAGGGGTCAAGAAAAAAATCCCTCAAGTGGAGTTCTCCCCTTAATCCTCCTGGCCCGGTTGTCATTTTAAAATGACACCACGAATTAAGGGCAGGAGCCCGGCTGTCATTTTAAAATCTGTAAGCTTGAAAGCCTATTCAGCTTGGTCTGAACGCCGTGCGTCCGACGCATGTAAACAAAGCCGATCGTTACGTCACCGCACCTCCGAAAACAAGAAAGCGAAGACTCGTTTGTTATTGTATGTCTGTATGTCGTTGTTTCAGTACGGTAGTGAAAAGATCGTCATATTGCTAACATCGCCTGCAAGTGCTCTCCACTGAAATCGTCATCACAACTGAACCAGTTGACATAGAGAGCTCTACTCAACGCCAGTCTACAGATTGGAAACCGCACTACATTTATAGATGCGTGGGAAATTTCTAGCAGTTAAACTAAACAAAAATACGGTAGACTAGGCCTAGACGTTTTTCGGCCAGATCGCCCGGGTAGCCCACACTGTCATTTTGAGAGCCTGCCCGGGCCAGGAGGGTTAAATAGACAAGATTGGATGGGCAAGGGTACGGTGTGAGGGCGGGATACTACGTTGGATACTCCGAGGCTACCTACCAAATAGAAGGGTTCCTTCTTTGGTATTGGGAGAGTGTCAAACCTCCCAATTTAGTAGTAGCCTCTACGTCTCCAACGTAGAGCTAGAGTAACAAATTGGAGGCGGACATCCAAGCGAAAAAACACAAACATAGCCCTTAGGAAATATCAGGACCATGGAAAGACCGACTTAAACAAGAGAGTTTATATAAAGAGTGTACAGACAGGTGCATATCAAGAGAGGTCAAGTACATTCAAGTCTTATTCCATGAGATAACTTAGCCTAAGACTTAGCATGATGCATTTCATAATGATGAATATAAATTCCAGGATGCCCCCCCCTCTCCCCCCCCCTCCTTCCGGAAGAAAGCAGGACGACCCATACTGTAACGAGTAAATACCGGCATACGCCGAATAGGACTACCGTACAGGATGTGACGAGAAACTACATAAGCAGTGTCAGTGACGAGCACTAAAAACCATATGAGAAAAGTTCAGTGGTATGAGGACAAGACATACCGAAAGAATGTAGTATACTTAAGACTAGAAAGTATATCAAAAGCTTAGCCCAGTTATTAATCTTTAACATAGGTGCAAGTATGGTTATAGTGCAATACCTTTCCCTTCCCCCCCCCCCCCAAACCCCCAATAAGGGAAGGACAGGACAGGAGAAGGACAAGAGACAGATGGAACCCTGCAGGTAGACCCCGAGGGAACCTGCAGGCCCAACGCACTACAAGGACGCCCCGGTCTGTCGGTGGACCACGACAGAGAGGAGGAGACAAACGTGGTGGGGGAAGACCAAAGCCCTGTGTCGGCAAAGTCCGGGCGAGAAAAATCAAGTAAAACCTGAATGTAGCAGCGTACGAACGGACGGCATGACCTGTGCCCTGAACGTACAGGTTACTGGCCCGAAGAGCCCGACACAGGCGAAGTCCCACAGCACGGCGATCAAGCCTCCTATCGGACGTAGGCGCCACCGTAATGTCAACCCCGACACTGGCATGGCCGAGTACACATACGTATGCAGGGTTTGAACCGGGCATAACGGACGATGAACCCTACCACGTGTGGAAGCCGGTACAGGAAAGGCCTAAAAAAAAGGGAGTGTCACATACGGTTGTAGCTACAAAAACGAACAGACGGAGCCAAAGTAACTGACCCAAGGACGGGAGAAAACGTAAGCAATGCCGGGTCCTAGACACGGCAGCCATCTCCGAGACGCCGTTCACCCGCCGCCAAGCCAAAAGGAACAGTGTCATGGCATGGAAGTGTTCAGGCACAGGGTAAATAGTGTAAGAGGCAGACGAGAGCAGTGGGAGAGCCTCCGCCAGAGACCACTGAGGAGGAATCTG
This sequence comes from Paralithodes platypus, assembly GCA_032716605.1. NCBI lineage: Eukaryota > Metazoa > Arthropoda > Malacostraca > Decapoda > Lithodidae > Paralithodes > Paralithodes platypus. The sequence continues at coordinate 594,688 of CM064490.1, read as the reverse complement.
ACGCGGGGTAGGCCTAAGCCCAAAGCAGGCCCGCATAAGGAAATCCAATGCCCTGTGTGGAACGACCAACCCCGTGAATGACTCAAACGGTACCCAAATGGCCGATAGGCGGGTCCTAAGCGTGGTGCATATGTTTGGACGCATCTCAAAAATAACCAAATGAGGTAGGGAAACACGAACGCCACCTACAGGCGTGTCCGTGATGTGTTGGTCATCCCAGAAGGAAAACCGTGCCAGTGAGAGACGGAAGTCTGCCACTGAGAATGTGTCCAGTGGAGAGGATTTGACAGTCAACGAATGACTAAACTTCGGCAGCCACCCTGCCTCACAAACATCCACGATGTGAAGGCCAACGAGGTCCCTAGGACACCAATCGATCCCAAGTGGAAATCGGGGAACGATAGGGGAACAGGACTCGGGCGCCACCGCCACAGCTGAGCAGACCAGGCGTGTGCCGGCCAGATGGAAGTGAACAACCAAACAAAGTCCATATACCCACTCAGCCATGGTGATGGGCTGGTCTATCAGAGTGAGAACTGAGCGATCTCTGCCATACCCATAGCTTACTCTGACTGTTCCTTTAACTTATATATTTTCTAGATCTCAAGTGACGACGTCTTTTCCGTGGATTGACCTCCCAATCTACAAGATTGGAAGCCAAAGCGTCACATTTTTCCCTTGCCCCTCAACTTTCTCTTCATAATTGCTGAGGGGCACAGGGCCCTGGGTGGGGCTTTGGTTTCCTGGGCGTTTCCGCACCCTCCTTAGCTCCCAGCCATGGAGTGGCTTCGGTCACCCAGGCTTTATTGTGGTCGGCAGGGAGGGTTCTGTGGGGGTGCTCGGTTATGGCCTTGGCCTTCAATGGGGCCTTGGGGCTGTTCGGCCAGGCAGCTTGGGGAACAACAACAACAACAACAACCCACTCAGCCTGTGGAGGACTTTGCACATCAAAAAGGGCGTCAGGTGGCGGAAACACAACGAATACGGTGTGTTGGAAAGACCAAACTACCCGGGTGCTCTGTCCCATCGACAGAGCAACCGTCCATAGGGTGGCAGTCCCGGGGAGGTAGGTTACACGCAGTGTGACGGTGTAAAGGAGTGCGTGGTAAAACAGATAACCCGCCAGGTCCTGAAGAACGAAAAGACTACGCAGTCGCCTGACTCAGGGTGACAGGCGTGCTCGACCAGTCACAGTCGAGGCCTGCCCACGGCACATCGTGCGACGGTGGAAGGCAGGACCCGGGAACGGCGACTAGGAAACCGAACCGAGGAACGAGGAGGAACAAGGAGAGCGTCTTGTACACAGTGTGTGGGAGAGTTCGCGGAGAAGATCCCACCCACCAAGGAAAAAGAGGAGCGGAAGACCCCGAGTGAGCAGGGGAGGCAAGGCCAGTCCGACGAGGGTCGTAAAGACACGAGGGGCGACATGGAGACCGAAGGGTAAACCGCCGAACGTGACAGAATTAGAGTCATCAATACGAGGCACGACAGGTCGACCACCGGTCACAACACCTCGCTGTCCGTCACGGAGACCAGAAAGACATGCGACAGGAAGCCCCTCTGGTGAGGGGAGACTTCCCGAATAATCCCATCCACGTGCATGGACAGAATAACTGAGGTGACGTCTGGGGAGACAGGCCGATGTCACGCAGGTCGCCGGAGTGGAAACGTGGACCAGCACCTCGTGGACAGACCCCGCCGTATGACCCGGCGTGCCCACGAACGGCGAAGCTAAACCGAGAGTGGGGACGCAAGAGCCAGGAGGGACCCCGAGTCTGGCGGCGTCGTTACGAGCCGGTCTGCCGACCCAACTAAGAGGAAGCGGTTGAGGAGGGTCGTGACATCCCAGGTGGACGGGGAGCGAAGAGCCCCGCAGCAGCAAAGAGGGAAGACCCCTGCCATGCAGGGGCAGAGAAGAGCCCCTCCGGAGGGAGCACAGAAAGCAACAGCGACGTGCGGACCTCAGCCGGCGCCAGTGTACAGAAGGAAAACCACAGAGACTGGCGACAACGCGCAGCCTCATGGAAGGGACACTGAATGAAGCCGACGGAGGCGATGGCGAGATGCAGTCGCACACGCCCGAATTGGGCCCACCCTTCCCGAGCACCCTAGTCGGTGGGGCTACAATAAGCCTGAGGGGAAGCCGAGCTAGGTGCAGTCGCTCGAAGAGGGTGGAGAGCATGTGAGCAGTGCGCCGCCAGGGCTTGTGAACTCGTTCCAGGGCACCCTTCTCTGGTGGCGTGAAGGAACGTGGCATACGTTCAGAAAGATAACGTAGGGGCAAAGAACCAGGCCCAAAATGGAGGTGAAACCCCGGATGAAGGCATGACGAGACTCGACACGGAGGAGCAGCCGACAGGAGGGAGTGGTGAAGAACCCATCTCCGACCGAACCCCGAAGTCGACGCCCTCCGTCAGCCACAAGGAACAATAAAAGATAAACTATGGAATGACACTACTGAAACTCATACGAGGCCGACAGAGTGGGCGCGTCGACATGTACGTCGTGTCGAGCAAAGGCTTCGAGCTGTACCTGCCAACTCGCAGGCACCGGGCGCACCCCTTGTGCACGTGGAAGAGCTCGTTCCGGGCGGGATCCCGCCACGTTCCCCCACGATGACGGCTTCCCGTAAAGGGAAGGGAAGCGACGTCCGTTAGGGACCGGAAACGTCCCGAGGGACGGAACGTGGACAGGCCGACCAACCAGCCCCAGGCTACACGCAGGGAGCATGACTAAAGAAGTCGATGCTGCCTGGGAGCGAGTGGGAGGATGGTCAACCGGAGCAGCAACCACAGGTAGAGCAGGTTACGTAGGCAAGAACACCGCCCAGTACGGAAGCACGCCCGGAGATCGTACAGGGGAAGAGACAGGGCGGCGCGGAGCCGGAGACCGTCGGCGACGTGGTGAAGTAGAGCGGCGTCTCCCCTACGCACCCGGCATCTTCGGAAACAGTAGGGACGTCCGAACGAGGCACCGGGGGAAAAGCGTTCAGGCGCCAGGGAGACAGCAGAGGGAAGGGGAAGCATGGCACGCATCCCTTCGTCTAGGAAGTGCGGAAACCGTCGGAGGTGGTCCTTGACAGAGAGAGCGAAACCCCGATCATGTAGCTCAGAGGCGAGACCTTGCCTCTACAGCGTCCGGGAACGTAAGACGAGACCCAAAGGTCAATATCGACGAGACACGGTCTACACTTCCGAGGGTTAAACCCATGGCCGGTGGAGCACGAGACAGGGGTAGGACTCTCCATGTCCCAACGGGCATGGCAGGACGGGAACCCCCATGGTGTGCGCAGGGAGGAAAGGACATCCTCACTGCAACCGGAAAGGAAAAATATACCGATGGCCCATGTATGAAGCGCCCCAGGCAGAGCAGGGGAAGAAGGCAGGCGGGCCACAAAGAGTTACCACAGGTAAATAGGAGGGACGGTAGTAGAGCGTCCCAAGAATACCGCCATGTACATAAGCATGGGGCGGATGTAGGCAAACCGGTCAGCGGTGGCCTCCTGAGCCTTGGGTGGAGCCACATGGATGGCCTGAACCGGACAGAGGAGTCTGAGATCGTCGGCGGGATGGCGAAGGAGAGCGACGACCCACCTTTGTTTCGGAGTCCTCGGAAACAGCCAGGACGCCCGAACGAGGCACTTGGAGGAAAAGCAATCTGGTGCCTTGTAGACTTCTGACGCGCACGCCGGAGGAAGTGACATCCACATCGCAATTGGAAAGTAAAAGATACTGATGTCCCATGTATGAAACACAGGAAATGTGTGCAAGCACAATACTGTATTCGTAAAAACCCTTGAATCCTTGATAGGAGAGTACCCCCTTCCCCTGTTAACCCTCTCCGACATATGACCTAATTTTGAGCCTATTAGGGATACTTTAAAGCCTTTGTTACCATCAGGGGTATTTAGAAACCTTTAGTTTAGTTACTTCAACCTCTGCAGTTGTCTTTGAGTTAGCTGTGGGCAGTAAACTAATTTTGGAGAGGTAATTATAAGAGTGAGAGAACTCTATTTTTTATTGCTAATCAGGCAACCTCTGCGTCATATGTGCGTGAAAGGGTTAAGGAAGGATAGGACGAAAAAGGGGGGCCCTTCGAAACAGGCACGAGGGCAGAAAAGCGCACAAAAGTGGTCAGTACACCCTGCAAATGGAGCACCTTTCATGAAAGTGAGTATCCCCCCCCCCCCCCTTGTGCGTGGTGAGGGGTGAAGAGGGACCCCCCATGCGGAGAGTCAGGGAGAGGCCAGGCGAACCAGCAAGTATTTACCTAATTGTATTTACCTAATTGTAGTTTACAGGAGTTGAGCTAATCTCGTGTTGTCCCGTCTCTCAGTCTACTTTTTATCCAGTTTTTTCTTGAAAATATGGATGTTCCTTGCCCCTACCACCTCCTCCTCCAGCCCATTCCATTTGTCAATACATCTATAGGGGAAGCTAAACTTCCTGATATCGTTCTTGCAGGTAGGTCTTTTTACTTTGTAGCTGTGGCCTCTAGTTATTCCTGTATCCATAATTAATATATCCTCCCTATTCAGCCTCTCCAGCCCCCGGGTGCATTTGTACATCATTATCATGTCTCCCCTCTCTCTCCTCTCTTTTAGACTCGGTAGATTTAATTTGTCTAGCCTCCCTTCATATGGCAGTTCTCTGAGACTTGGAACCAATCTAGTAACTTCTCTCTGGATTCTTTCTAACTTGTGAATATGCTTCTTTAGATGCGGGGACCACACCACTGCTGCATACTCCAATCTTGGTCTAATCATACTCTTCATAATTTTCGCTACCATGGTCTCATCCAAGTAGTTCAGAGCAACTTTCATATTCCCGGCCATTGCCACGGGGGCCGTGGTGGTCAAGTGGTGTGCACGCTCGCGTGTGAATCTGAAAGACCCGGGATCGAATCCCTGCCACGGCGGACATTTAGTGGGTGCGGTAGTACGTCCTAGCATGTTTCACATGCTTGCACCCAGTCAGGGGACATCCTGACGACGTATACAGACAAAACACACATATCAAAGCCACTCCAACACCTTCCTCTCTCTCCAACACCCCTTCTCCCCTCTCAACACTTCTCTGAGCTATTGCCGATAAAAATGGCATGTTCAGTCCTGTACAGAATCGTAAGATTCAGAGTCGTAAAGATTCCAGGACGAGCTCATCAGCGGCGGATCCCCAGATCGACCGTGGTGATTGTCACCTAAACATCTACAAAACAAACAAATACATTCCGCTAAAGAGCTTGTTAATATGTTTCTCTGGCGACAAATTATCTTGTATAATCAACCCTAAATCCTTTTCTTTTTCGGCCTTGCTAATTATATTATCTCCAATCCTGTACTCCCAATTTGGTCTATTCACACTTCTTCCCATATTTAACACATGGCATTTACTTATATTAAATTTCATTTTCCACTTGGTGCTCCATTCGTATATTTTATCTAAATCCCCTTGCAACTCCTCACAACTACTTTTATTTGTCTCATAATTTTTACGTCATCTGCAAACATTGACATGTAGGAGTTTATGCCTATGGGCAGGTCATTCACGTACATAAGGAACATGAGAGGTGCCAACACAGATCCCTGCGGCACACCACTCTCAACTTTCCGCCACGATGAGTAAGTTCCTCTAATGTTGGTCCTCATTTCCCTATCTGTTAAATAGCTCTCCATCCATTTCAGCAAACTCCCCCTGACACATCCTAGCGTCTCAAGCTTAGATAACAATCTCTTATGTGGTACCTTATCGAATGCTTTGGAAAGGTCTAAGTAGACGCAGTCCACCCATCCGCCTCTTTCTTGTAGTTCATCTATCACCCTACTGTAATAACATAGCAAACTGGTAACACAAGATGTCCCTTCTCTGAATCCAAATTGCTTTGGGGTTATTATCTTCTTTCTCTCTAACATTTTCATCCATCTCTTCCTAATTAGCTTTTCACAAATCTTGCATACAATACTAGTAAGTGAAGCTGGTCTATAGTTTAGAGGGTCCTCAGGGTTTCCATTCTTGTATATCGGAATGATGTTAGCTCTTTTCCATTCAACAGGAACCTGTCCTTTATCTAAGGAAGCTTGAATTATGTCCCTCACTGGCTCCACTAATTGCTCTGCACACTCCTTTAAAACCCAGGCAGACACTTCATCCGGTCCCATAGCTTTCCTTACTTCAAGTCCAAAGTGCAAAGAACCCCGTGCAAGTCCCGAGAAGGAAGGCATGAAAAGCCTTATAATGGAAGAGGATAATAATAATACCCAAAGGTTGAAGGTACTGAAGAGAAGAAGACGCCCAAGGGTACCATCAGAGTAGAGTGGGAGCACAATCTGATGAAAAGGAGAAGTCTGTGAACTACTGCAACCGAGTCCCTATACAGAGGCAAAGCAAAGCACCCAAGCACCGACCCAGAGAGGAGTGGACCAGAACGGGCCGCTCCGCTCGGAGGCGGAAATCCGCTCTGGAGCGGAATGTAAGATGTAGGACGAATGTAGGATGGGTGGAACTCACCACCCGGTGAGGAGCCCGTGGCGAGAGCAGAGCGAAGTAGACATACTACACTGGAACCAGAAGAAATGAAGATCCTGTGTAGGCCATGGTAAGGCATGCATGTACAGTCAGCCCTCCATTTAACGGACTTTTAGGGGGGAAACGAAGTCCGTTAAGTGCAAAAGTCTGTTAAGTGCAAATTACATCTGAAAAGTGGTTAGGCCCTAGCCTATTCATTAATAAAATGAAAAAAATTCGGTTTTTCTTACCTTATTTACATACTATGGCACACAATGCTAATATAATTGCCCAATAATGTATATAATGCTTATTGTTTGGCATTATGAGTATTGTACATATCAGTAATGGGCGAAATTGTAAATAAACCCTATCCTGGAGACGCCATTTGCAATGTTTACATTTTGGCGTCCCTGTTCAGTCAAACAATACGGTGCAGGGTCTGTTTTGGTACGCAATACTGTAGCCTACTATTTTGGATACTACCAAAGTATTCATAGTTGGTAATATTTTATGGGATAAATATAAAGCAATATCAAAGTGTGTTTTATTTATTACAATAATACCCAATAATACCATAATATATTATGTGGATGCAAATTTGTAGCCTACGAAATAAAAAAAAACGAAAAGGTGACGATATTGTTACTGTACCGAAAGTTCAGCGTACCGGATCGTTGTACCGTAGCGTCAGGCCAAAACGTAAACATTGCAAATGGCGTCTCCAGGATAGTTACAATTTCGCCCATTACTGATATGTACAATACTCATTCTTACAGTTTCTTACAGTAGATCCTCTGGAAAAAGGCAAACTATGCCTGTGTATCCAGCTCAGTACCAGTACTTGCACTGCTGCGGTCGTTCACGGTGTTGGCGGGGGCGGTAGCAGACGCAACATTTTTACTATTCTGTATTTTTGTTTTATAATCAAACTTCAAATCTTGTCTCATAATGCCAAACAATAAGCATTATATACATTATTGGGCAATTATATTAGCATTGTGTACCATAGTGTTTAGTTTATATGTTACATCTGAGTGTGTGTAGACTCGATACCTGTGTGTAGACTCGATATGTCTAAAAATGTTGGTTGATTTTAGAGGCCTAATTTACCAGCTGGAGTCCGTTAAATCCGAATCCGTTAAATCGACGTCTGTTAAATGGAGCGTCGACTGTATGTCATTGACAGTAACAAGAATAAAGCCTGTTGGTAAGCACCATGAAAATAAAGGCCATGGCATTGCACGCATGTATGTCATTGGCAGAGACAAGACGAAAGCCTGTTCGGAAGCATCACGAAAAAACCACTGAAAGTCGATGAATCCTTAAGAAGAAGGCCAAAGAGTGCCCCCGAAATGGGAGGCCAGGCAGAAGTACCAGTCATGAGGTCATGCACAAAATAAAGATCAGAGACCCCAGAATAGGCTACAGGCACCAGATCAGGGAGTAGCCGAAAAGCTCTCACTAGGCCTTACCTTTTGATACCTTTTGATGTGTTCGCCGCTCTTCTAGCGGCACCAAGGAGCGCGACGCCCCTCGTTATGGGTGGTGATCTGGTGCAGTAGACTGTTTGAAGCGACAGCTCGCTCCCTTGCGAGGATGGGCTCGTCTGGCACTTTTTGCAGTTCGATATCTATTGAAGTTGTCTAACGAGATGTCCCTCATGTCTCTTACTCGCCGTGGGAGTTTGTTGAAGAGACGTGGGACTCTGTGTGATAACCAGCCCTCTTGCAGAGAGCCCATAGCACCCCTGTTATTCATCCGGGGGATTTCGCATTCCCAGCCTCTCCTATCACTGAATTTCATGACTATCGGAGTATGTAGGTTTGGTACTAAACCCTCTGCGATTTTCCACGTGTATATTATTAGGTAACGTTCTCTTCTACGTTCCAGTGAGTACAGATTCAGTGCTCTTAAACGCTCCCAATAGTGTAGATGTTTTATCGAACTTATATGCGAAGTGAAATTTCTTTGTACACTCTCTACGTCATTTATTTCACCTGCTTTGTATGGGGATGTTAATACGCTACAGTATTCAAGCCGCGGTAGCACTAGAGATTTGAAGAGCGTTATCATAGGCAATTCCCCGCGTGTTTTAAAAGTACGCAGAATCCAACCCGTTAGACGTTTCGCAGCCGCCACTTTGACCTGGTTATGTACTTTGAAACCCATATTTTCAGACATTAATACCCCAAGGTCTTTCACACTGTCTTTCCGTTCTATTATGTGGTTAGATTCTGTTAAGTAATTTGTAATTTCTTTAACACCATTATTATCTCTGTACCGTATTAATTGGAATTTTTCCTCATTGAATTGCATGTTGTTTTCCCTGGCCCACTGGAACACTACATTCATGTCTTCCTGCAGTCGGCCCGTGTCCTCTTGTGTGTTTACTATCTTGCTTAATTTTGTGTCATCAGCAAAAGACGACACCGTACTGTGTCTGGTGTTGGTATCTATGTCGCAAATTAGTATGAGGAACAGAAGGGGCGCTAGCACAGTTCCTTGGGGCACTGAGCTTTTGACATCCGAAGGCTCAGATGTGACTTGGTTTACTGCTACTGATTGTTTTCGGTTTGCGAGGAAATTGTATATCCACCGTCCGATTTTCCCAGTTATACCTTTTGTTTTCAGTTTGTGGGCTGTTATACCATGGTCACATTTATCAAATGCCTTAGCAAAATCGGTGTAAATGACATCCACGTTTTTCTTTTCTTCTAGCGCTTTAAGAATTTTGTCATAGTGTTCCAAAAGTTGTGAGAGACATGATCTTCCCGCTCTGAACCCATGTTGACCGGTGTTGTGTAGTTCATTTGTCTCCATGAATGTTGAAATTTTGCTTCGCAGGACTCGCTCGAAAACTTTAATGATGTGAGAGGTTAGAGCTACCGGGCGGTAGTTTTTTGGTAGTGCTTTACTCCCTCCTTTATGCAGTGGGGCAATTATTACGTTTTTCAAGCTATCTGGTATGTCACCAGTGTCTAGACTCCTCCACATTATAGCCAGGGGTTTTGAGAGGTTTTCCTTACATTTCTTCATTAGGATCGAATTCCATGAGTCCGGGCCTGGTGCCGAGTGGGATGGCATGTTGGAAATGGCCTCTTCTATGTCTTTTGGACCGAAATCAATATCCAGCATCTGAGGGGTTTCCGTGGGGGAGGTTTCCATGAAAAATATATTTTGGTCTCTGATGACTTTTGTTTCATCAGGCTCACTGAATGCCAATTCATACTGCCTGCTTAAGAGTTCGCTCATTTCTTTTTTGTCCCCTGTGAAAGAGCCGTCCCCTTTGCTCAGTGGGCCGATGTTTGATGTTGTTTTAGCCTTTTGTTTGGCGTATGAAAAGAAGTATTTGGAATTTTCCTTTATACCTGCAATAGCTTTCCTCTCCTCTTCCATATGTTGTAGTTCATATGATATTCTTAGCCTTTGTTCAATTTCCACAATTTCTCTATCTATTTCGACCTTTTGCCTATCCTGTAGATTTTGATGTGTGCGTCTTTGTGTGAGTAATTTTCTTCTTCTGTACAGCCTCCTCCTTTCCCGATCTTGTTTGCTTCTTCGTTTTGTTTGTCTTGCAGGTATATGGTGGCTACAGATTTGGGTCATGGTTTCTGTTATTAAGACTAGACATTCTGCTGGTGTCAGGTTATCCATTAAATCTTCCCAGTCTATTTCTTCCATTTCTTTATTTACCTCTTCCCACCTAATGTTTTTGTTATTGAAGTTAAATTTACTGAAGGGGCCGGTTTTTGTTCTCGATTCTGAGGTTGTCTGTACACTTTCTAAGGTTGTTTTGATCTCAATTAATTTATGATCTGAGTATGTTGTGTCCGATATGTTAATGCTGTGTACTAGAGAGTCGTTGTTAGTGAAGACCAGGTCTAAGATATTGTTTTCCCGTGTGGGTTCAGCAATATGTTGGGTAAGACTAAAAAAATCACAAAGTTCAAAAAGCTCTCTCGTATTAGTATTTGCTTCTCCGATGTTATTTGCCACTAACTGGTTTTCTAGTTGTCTCCATTTAATGTTTGGTAGGTTAAAGTCTCCTAGCCATATAATATTTGGTGTTCGGTTCCCCAGGGTTTCCACTTCTGATTTTATTTTGTTGAGCTGGGTTTTGAATTCTTCTCGGGATGAGTCTGGAGGCCTGTATGTAACAATAACTGCTAAATTTAGGGATTCTATTTTGACTCCAAGTATTTCCACCACTTCATTACTGTTATTTAGGAATTCAGTACATATCAGTCAGTCATGTATGTACAAGGCTACACCTCCATGTGATCTATGCGTTCTGTCCGCCTTATGTAGGTTGTAACCAGGAATCCATACCTCACTATCTTCCTGATCTTTAATGTGAGTTTCTGTGAGAGCCGCAAATATATAGCGTTTCCTTCTTCTAGCAGGCCCCTAATAAATGGTACTTTGTTCGTGGTTCTATTTTTTAGGCCTTGGATATTTGCAAACAAGATTGGGGAGGGATTGTTTGGAGTACTATGTGTACCTAATAGTCTTCGGGATGTATTGGCCACTCTTGGGAGGCCAGGAGGTGCTCGAGGTGTTCTATATGCTCTTCCATCTCCCTCAGTCTCTTCATCTTCATCTGCCCTTTCCCTCCTTGCCTTTTTCCTCTGTCTCGTCCTCGCATAGCTAGAGAGTTTTTTGGGCTACCATTCGTGTTAGGTCTAGCATATCTCCAAGTCCCTTTAATATGAAAAGCTGGGCATTTCATATTGCAGCAGGTCTTGTTCTCAAGTGATGTCTTGCAAAGGGATGGGTGGTGGTATTTGCAGGTTTCACCAAATCTACATTTTCCATGTCTGGTTATGTTGTTGCAAATTTTGGGATGAGCAAATCTACATGAATTCCCATTATATTCGCCCTTTTGACCAAAGTAGCACCTTCTTTCCAGATAATATCTGCACACCGGTGTAGACAACCCCAGTAGGTGTGGCTTGGGCTGCAAGGGGTTATGTGGTGAGCTAAGTGTGGTTGTGGGTGATAGTGGGCTTGGTGTATGGGTGGGTGAGGCCTGCAGGGGGGTGGAGTTACGGGCCTGCAGGGGGGTGGAGTTACGGGTCGGTTGTAGGTGGGCAGGTGGCAGTGGTGAGGGGGGAGGCGATGTGGAAGGGGAGCCTGATATGGGGGCTTGTTGCATCCTACGTTCATCCTGCAAATGTATTTGATCAACAGCAGTAGGGTGGTCAATGGCCATAGATGGGATTAATGTGGGTGTTTTCTGGGTCTGGGGAGGTGTGGGAAGATGTGCGGCAGGGTTTGTGGATTTGTAGGGTGCGAAAAGTTGTTGTTCGGTAGGCGATGTGTGTTGATGTGCAGGAGGCAATGCGGGCATTTTCATGGGAAGGTGTGCGTGTGTGGGTTGTGATATTAGTATGGGCCCTGAGGCCCCAATAGTTCCCCAGTTTCTGTGAAAAGTAGCTATGTCTTGGCTATATTTCAGTCTATCTTGTACTTCTGTATTTTCTACAGTCTGTATGACTTGCCATGTGATATCGAAACAAATATCGCAGAAATGGAGGTTCTTCCCTCTTGTATTGTACGCCTCATTTATTGATGTCAGTCCTATGCAAACCCAGTGGTATGGTTGCTTGCATATCTGACATGCTGTGCCTTTATCCACGTGTATATTCATGTTACACCTCGTACAGGTGTCTCTGTTAGACATTTTTGTTTGTTTTTTGTTTTTTTTTGTTTTTTTCCACCCGCCCTTAGAGGGGGGGGGGGGGGGCGTGGAGGACAAGGAGGTGTTTGTTACGCGGTTTGTGGTGAGTGTGGGGGGGGGGGGGGGAGTGCCACTCGTTTGCCTGGAGACTGGAGTCCCGTCCAATGAAGGAGAGTCCCCCCCCCCCCCCCTGTCCCCCTGGAAGTTAAAGCTGAAGAGAACTCTCCAAAAGGAGGATCAGGCAGTCCATAGGGGAACCAGCAACATCTCAAAGAGCCCCAAACCCCAGGTCAGAAAAAACCAAGGGGTAGGCTCAACCCTCTGAAGAACTGAAGGAAACCCCACCCCAAAATATAAGGTATCAGTGAAGGGGTCCTAGGACGTAGGTCAAAAAGCACAGCCTGGTAAAAAGGAGCATTAAAATACGTCTTAATGGAAGTGCAGGACTACCAGCCGAGGCCTAAACTGAGGCAAGAGTAGCGCGACCGGAAACGGCAACGTCCGTTCGAGAGCGGAAAAGTACCGACATCGAGCGGGAACGTCCGCATTCCAAGGCGGGCGGAATCGTCCGTATACGGACTCGTACGTTCAGGCCGGGAAGTGGTATGAGACGTCATTAGTGCGTGAGTGAAAAGTCCCGTCCGAGAGCGGAGAGGCCCAGAAGGGCCCCTCCTTAAGCCGAGGACCCAGGAAAGGTAGCCTGGCAAGTCACAGCAGACGTTGGAGCGTCTGTGGGTAACAGTCAGTGTGAAAACAGACCTCCCGACATAGAACGTAAAGTCCCGTTCTAGAGAGGAGGGGCCCAGTGAGACCATGGGACCGTAAATGAAAGGTCCGACCTAGAGCGGGGAGTTCCCGATCCAGGGCGGAAACCTATCGGTACGTCTGAGAGGTCTATGGCACCCATGAAGGTGGAAGGCCAGTAAAATAAAAGTCCCTTCCAATAGCGGAGGGGCCCAAAGGTAACCCTCCTAAAGTCACATCAGGCGCGGGAGAGCCTGTGGGTAATCAAGTGCACGACCGTAGTGGGGGGCAGTAGACAGAATAAAAACTTGTCAGATAAAAACTCATCAGAACGGGCTACGTTCGCGGTTTTGTGGGACTGAGGCCAGGTAGACAGAGCACTGGAGCCGTCAATCAAAAAGTGAGCATAGTATGCCAGATTGAGGTTGCCACAGTGTTGAAATCCAAACGCCCCCCCCCCCCCCCCCCTAGGCTAGGCCAAAACTCGGAAGTTAGCCTATTCAGCACTTGAGTCAGTAATATATGAAAATACAGGGAGCCACTAGGGACCGTACCCTTGATGAGGGTAAGCAACAAGGGATCGTAGTGACAGGAATACAGAGCACTGGGGCTGCCGATCAATACAGGGGCATGTATGCCAGATTGAGGAGGCCACAGAGTTGTACACCAAACGCCCCCCTTCTAGGCTAGGCTAAAAAAGTGAGCCTATTCGGTACCTGAGCCAGTAATATATGAAATTACAGGGAGTCGCCAGTTACCGTACCCTTGATGAGGGGAAGCAACAAGTGACCGAAGCGTCAGGTAGACAGAGCACTGGGGCCGTAATATCAATACAGGGGCAGATTAGCCTATGCCAGATTGAGGAGGCCACAGAGTCGCAGTCTAAACCAAAACGCCCCCCTTCAAAAAAACGTAAAGTTAGCCTATTCGGTACCAGAGTCAGATTAACCCTTCCTACCCGGCCTGTCTTACCTAAGGACGGTCGCCCGTACCCGGGCGAAATGGCTGAAAAACGTCTAGGCCTAGGCTACCGTATTTTATGTTTATTTTCACTGCTAGAACTTTCCCACTCATCTATAATCGTAGTGCGGTTTTCAATCTGTATTTTGGTGTTGAGTAGAGCTCTGTAAGTCAACTGGTTCAGTTGTGATGATGATTTCAGTGGAGCAAATATTGCAGAGATGTTGCCAATATGGGGGCTTTTCAGACACTAATTTCGTCTGACGTCAGAACAATAACATTGAAGAGTCTTCTCCTTCTTGTTTTCGGAGGTGCGGTGATGCAACGCTTGGGTTTGTTGACATACGTCGTACGCACGGCGTTCAGACCAAGCTTAATTAGGCTATTAAGCTGCCGTCTTAGGTAAGGACGGCCGGGTAGCGGCCCTTCTGCTGAGCTGTCCTTACCTAAGGTAGCCCGGGTAGGAAGGGTTAATAATGAATTGGAATAGGCTAGGCGAAAAAACGGAAGTTAGGCTATCCGGTACCAGAGCCAGTAATATATGAAATTACAGGGAGTCACCAGTTACTGTACCCTTGATGAGGGTAAGAAACAAGTGACCGAAGCGTCAGGAAGACAGAGCACTGGGGCCGTAATATCAATACAGGGGCAGATTATGCCAGATTGAGTAGGCCGCAGAGCCGCAGTCTAAACCAAAACGCCCCCCATCAAGGCTAGGCTAAAAACGGAAGTTAGCCTAATCGGTTCTGGAGCCAGTAATATATGAAATTACAGGGCGCCACCTCATCCCCTTGATGAGGGATATAATCAATACCGTAGGAGGGGCAGTAGACAGAACAAAAACTGTCAGACAAAAACTCATCAGACAAAAACTCATCAGAACGGGCTACGTTCGCAGTTTTGTGGGACTGTATCCAGGGAAACAGAGCACTGGGACCGTCAATCAAAAAGTGAGCATTGTATGCCAGATTGAGGTTGCCACAGTGTTGAAATCCAAACCTCCCCCTTAGGCTAGGCCAAAACCCGGAAGTTAGCCTATTCGGTACTTGAGGCAGTAATAAATGAAATTACCAGGCGCACTAGTTCCTGCACTCTTGATGAGAGTCAGCAACAAGTAAAAAGACCACCAAAAGGGATCGGCCCTACAAGGGTCAGCGCCCCCCTTCCAACCAACTAGAAGGGCACAAGTAAGCCAAGGCCTAATTTTGCGAAAAGAAATAGCAAAACTAAGGCAGTGACAAAAAACTATAATGACAATAATCTTACTAAAGACAAAACTAAAGCCACCGCAAGTGAAATGAATACAAAAGGCAAAGCCTAAATGAACGAGTGTCGCCCAAGCGGCGACGCATGCGCAGATTGCAAAAAATTAAGTAACCTCCAGTTTCGACGCTACACTCCAAGAAAACACATTTGAGCCCATTTTTTGGCGTGCCTACAGCACGTATCATCTGTCTAGAATCACAGGTACCTTAACCCCTTATTGGCGGCGCTCGACTTAAGTCGTGCACCAATTTGCAGCAAGTTAGGAGCATTATTAAGGCTTTTAACCCAGTGAGACCCAGCGTCGCACGTGATGCGTCGGCAGTGTTTGATCACCAACTCCCAGCGACGCATCACGTGCGTCCGACATATTAAAATCAGTTACGTGGCTCGTAAGGTAGGAAATGGCAGGAGAATAGGAGGGGGAGGTACCGTAGTGTGTGTGGGAGCCGGGCCGGTAGGTGTGAGCGGGCCAAGAAAGCCGCGCAGCTGGTGGTGGTGGGCTTAGTGGGGATACTTTACACCCTTAGTTCACCGCCACTTTGAACCTTCATTACTCCGGTCGTATGGGAGCTAGAGGCTTGAGATTTATGTGAGACACTCCTTAGGATGTATGCCGTACAATGCCATACTCAGTTTTCACCCTAGTGCTCCCGGGCGGGTGGTCATGCGGGGGAGACGAACTTTCGACCCCCCCCCCAAATGACCAAGGTGAGTTTTTTTTCTTTCATTTCTCACCATTCTCTTCCATTTTGGCTCAACACATTTTTTTGAGGCCCCCCCCCCAAAAGAAATATCCGAGGTGATTTTTTTTTTTGTTTTTTTTCATTTCTCATCCTAGTCTTCCATTTTAGCAAACAAAAATAAGAAGTGAAAATGGCTTGGGACTGGGGTGAACAAAATATTATAACTAGCCGGGGCTCAACGGGTTAAAGGGTTAAAATCGAGTGCAAATGGCCGGGAGCGCAGCGGGCCAGACAGCCGACTCCCAGGGCTTACCGCCGCCCATTAACTAATGTTCCCTGTGTTCTCGAGAGGCCGGCAGTGTAGCCAGTAGTGAGCATAGCTGGGAAAAATATACCGCTATACGCTAAACTCCCATGTTCATGGCACCACTGTAAAAGAACCACGAGTGCTACGTAGCTCGTTCTGGTCTTATTTTGAAGCTTTTAGCGCCTAGTTTTTTGCTGAATACATTTCTTTTTCATGCAGATACTTGATTGATCATTCAGGAGGGCCTGAATATGCCCAAATGAGCCCAAAACACCCCGCTAGACAAGGGTTAAATAAGGCCCACAACTCTCCCAAAGGGGAGGCGACAGGTGTGGTAGGCACAAAAACAGAGCACCAGAAAAAGTGTGTCGTCATAGAGTGTAGCGCGAAAAGGAATGATCTAATGAACCCGGTCGGGTTGTGCGGTGGACCCGTGACAACGGCTTAACCCTTCCTACCCGGGCTGTCTTACCCAATGACGGTCGCCCCTACCCGGGCGAAATGGCTGAAAAACGTCTAGGCCTAGGCTACCGTATTTATGTTTATTTTCACTGCTAGAACTGTCCCACTCATCTATAATCGTAGTGCGGTTTTCAATCTGTATTTTGGCGTTGAGTAGAGCTCTGTAAGTCAACTGGTTCAGTTGTGATGATTTCAGTGGAGCAAATATTGCAGAGATGTTGCCAATATGGGGGCTTTTCAGACACTAATTTCGTCTGATGTCAGAACAATAACATTGAAGAGTCTTCTCCTTCTTGTTTTCGGAGGTGCGGTGATGCAACGCTTGGGTTTGTTGACATACGTCGTACGCACGGCGTTCAGACCAAGCTTAATTAGGCTATTAAGCTGCCGTCTTAGGTAAGGACGGCCGGGTAGCGGCCCTTCTGCCGAGCTGTCCTTACCTAAGGTAGCCCGGGTAGGAAGGGTTAATAATGAATTGGAATAGGCTAGGCGAAAAAACGGAAGTTAGGCTATCCGGTACCAGAGCCAGTAATATATGAAATTACAGGGAGTCACCAGTTACTGTACCCTTGATGAGGGTAAGAAACAAGTGACCGAAGCGTCAGGAAGACAGAGCACTGGGGCCGTAATATCAATACAGGGGCAGATTATGCCAGATTGAGTAGGCCGCAGAGCCGCAGTCTAAACCAAAACGCCCCCCATCAAGGCTAGGCTAAAAACGGAAGTTAGCCTAATCGGTTCTGGAGCCAGTAATATATGAAATTACAGGGCGCCACCTCATCCCCTTGATGAGGGATATAATCAATACCGTAGGAGGGGCAGTAGACAGAACAAAAACTGTCAGACAAAAACTCATCAGACAAAAAACTCATCAGAACGGGCTACGTTCGCAGTTTTGTGGGACTGTATCCAGGGAAACAGAGCACTGGGACCGTCAATCAAAAAGTGAGCATTGTATGCCAGATTGAGGTTGCCACAGTGTTGAAATCCAAACCTCCCCCTTAGGCTAGGCCAAAACCCGGAAGTTAGCCTATTCGGTACTTGAGGCAGTAATAAATGAAATTACCAGGCGCACTAGTTCCTGCACTCTTGATGAGAGTCAGCAACAAGTAAAAAGACCACCAAAAGGGATCGGCCCTACAAGGGTCAGCGCCCCCCTTCCAACCAACTAGAAGGGCACAAGTAAGCCAAGGCCTAATTTTGCGAAAAGAAATAGCAAAACTAAGGCAGTGACAAAAAACTATAATGACAATAATCTTACTAAAGACAAAACTAAAGCCACCGCAAGTGAAATGAATACAAAAGGCAAAGCCTAAATGAACGAGTGTCGCCCAAGCGGCGACGCATGCGCAGATTGCAAAAAATTAAGTAACCTCCAGTTTCGACGCTACACTCCAAGAAAACACATTTGAGCCCATTTTTTGGCGTGCCTACAGCACGTATCATCTGTCTAGAATCACAGGTACCTTAACCCCTTATTGGCGGCGCTCGACTTAAGTCGTGCACCAATTTGCAGCAAGTTAGGAGCATTATTAAGGCTTTTAACCCAGTGAGACCCAGCGTCGCACGTGATGCGTCGGCAGTGTTTGATCACCAACTCCCAGCGACGCATCACGTGCGTCCGACATATTAAAATCAGTTACGTGGCTCGTAAGGTAGGAAATGGCAGGAGAATAGGAGGGGGGTACCGTAGTGTGTGGGAGCCGGGCCGGTAGGTGTGAGCGGGCCAAGAAAGCCGCGCAGCTGGTGGTGGTGGGCTTAGTGGGGATACTTTACACCCTTAGTTCACCGCCACTTTGAACCTTCATTACTCCGGTCGTATGGGAGCTAGAGGCTTGAGATTTATGTGAGACACTCCTTAGGATGTATGCCGTACAATGCCATACTCAGTTTTCACCCTAGTGCTCCCGGGCGGGTGGTCATGCGGGGGAGACGAACTTTCGAGCCCCCCCCCCCCAAATGACCAAGGTGAGTTTTTTTTTTTTTCATTTCTCACCATTCTCTTCCATTTTGGCTCAACAAATTTTTTTGAGGCCCCCCCCCAAAAAAAATATCCGAGGTGATTTTTTTTTTTGTTTTTTTTCATTTCTCATCCTTGTCTTCCATTTTAGCAAACAAAAATAAGAAGTGAAAATGGCTTGGGACTGGGGTGAACAAAATATTATAACTAGCCGGGGCTCAACGGGTTAAAGGGTTAAAATCGAGTGCAAATGGCCGGGAGCGCAGCGGGCCAGACAGCCGACTCCCAGGGCTTACCGCCGCCCATTAACTAATGTTCCCTGTGTTCTCGAGAGGCCGGCAGTGTAGCCAGTAGTGAGCATAGCTGGGAAAAATATACCGCTATACGCTAAACTCCCATGTTCGTGGCACCACTGTAAAAGAACCACGAGTGCTACGTAGCTCGTTCTGGTCTTATTTTGAAGCTTTTAGCGCCTAGTTTTTTGCTGAATACATTTCTTTTTCATGCAGATACTTGATTGATCATTCAGGAGGGCCTGAATATGCCCAAATGAGCCCAAAACACCCCGCTAGACAAGGGTTAAATAAGGCCCACAACTCTCCCAAAGGGGGGGCGACAGGTGTGGTAGGCACAAAAACAGAGCACCAGAAAAAGTGTGTCGTCATAGAGTGTAGCGCGAAAAGGAATGATCTAATGAACCCGGTCGGGTTGTGCGGTGGACCCGTGACAACGGCTTAACCCTTCCTACCCGGGCTGTCTTACCCAATGACGGTCGCCCCTACCCGGGCGAAATGGCTGAAAAACGTCTAGGCCTAGGCTACCGTATTTATGTTTATTTTCACTGCTAGAACTGTCCCACTCATCTATAATCGTAGTGCGGTTTTCAATCTGTATTTTGGCGTTGAGTAGAGCTCTGTAAGTCAACTGGTTCAGTTGTGATGATTTCAGTGGAGCAAATATTGCAGAGATGTTGCCAATATGGGGGCTTTTCAGACACTAATTTCGTCTGACGTCAGAACAATAACATTGAAGAGTCTTCTCCTTCTTGTTTTCGGAGGTGCGGTGATGCAACGCTTGGGTTTGTTGACATACGTCATACGCACGGCGTTCAGACCAAGCTTAATTAGGCTATTAAGCTGCTGCCTTAGGTAAGGCATACCGGGTAGCGGCCCTTCTTTCGAGCTGTCCTTACCTAAGGCAGACCGGGTAGGAAGGGTTAAGGAGCCAGATAGGATGGACAATGTTCTGCAATTTTCTCTTTTCTTTCTCATCAATATTTTAATTTCCTTTAAAATAGTAGCCTCAAAAGTGTGTACAACGTACCTAGTAGAGAGAGTAAGGTGCTACTCTAGATGTTATCGATTTAATCGCGCTAGTGATTACGATAATTGCCCGCTCCTGAGCGGAACGGAATTATACGATAAGTATATAGCTCTACGTTGGAGACGTAGAGACAACTACTAAATTATAGGTTTGACTCCTGTAAGGAGATAAAGAAAACCTAATATTTAGTAGTGGCCCCGTAATCATTGACGAACATGCCTATTACATAAGGCATCCTCTTCAAACACTAATCCGCCGTAGTTTGAATCTACCGCGCAGAGCATTTAAAAAACTGAGGAGCCTTCATCATGAGCGCACGCGACCTCACTCATGGCTTCAGTCATTATGAATTGGGTTCTCACTACGAAAAAACTTCGTAAAAAATAAAAACAAAAAGAAAATAAGAATAACTATCCAATAAGCTTTCCATCATATCGTGGATGTACTTGTGTGGATTTCTGACCAGACGCTGAATCAGGCGTCATTCCTCCTTCACTGACATATCAAGTAAACCAAAATCCTTAATACATCAACGAATGGGAAGGGGACGGTCGGGAGGGCCCCAGTCGTCAATGATTACGGGGCCACTACTAAATATTAGGTTTTCTTTATCTCCTTACAGGAGTCAAACCTATAATTTATTAGTGGCCCCTCCATCATTGACGAACATGCCTGATATCTAAGACTGGAGGGGGACATTCGTAATCATATCATAACTCTAGAAAAGCAGATAATAAAAACAACCACATAGTATTCTTACTTTTGAAAAATGTATTTAATACGGCGTAGGCCGGAAATATACAAGAAAAAGGGGGTTCAGGCAGGTGCGTGCTTCAAAGAAGCCTGCCTGACAAAAATAGGTAACCCTGAAGATTCTGAACACAGATCTGTAGTTACAAAAGGCACCCCACTCAACGAGTGGTGACAAAAATAATAAGTTATAAGTTTATATGTGCACATCATAAACCCCAAAATACATGTGGAGATCAATTGCTAATGAACTCCATTGAACTAATGTTACATTGCTTTCGCAGCTAAAACTACTATAACAACACCGTTGTCTTGTATTAAACTTTGTACTAGCACAAATTCTCGCAGAGAAATTTTCATATCACATTTCAACCTTAAATTGTATCACAGCTCTCATACTCCGGCGGGGTCTAGGGTGTCCTATGTCAACTGACTGCACCCCCCCCCCCCCCCCCCCCTTCCTTGAAAATAAACATAAGTGACTGCAGGGCCACCTAGACCCTCTGCCTTAAAGCTATACATGGTAAGGAAGGTTTGTCTAGAGCAACTGACAAGTATCTAGAGAGAAACGTATGATTAGACGCCCACAACTGTGTGGACGCAATATCTTCAACTGAAAAGTTTTTCAGGAAACGTAAAGAGGCCGCCCACTTGCGTAAATCGTGGGCCCTACCCACAACGCCGGGATTACTCTCTTTAATGACTTCTACCAGAAGAGAGGCTAATCGCCGTTTAAGTAAGCGTTTACCCGTACTCGCTACCCATAAAGCACCTTGGGGGTTATGAGGAGCTATTCTTAAATATTTGGTTAGAGCTTGCACTGGACATAAATTATGATGCACCTTTCCCCTTTTTAACGCCGGCACCGTGAATTCAGAAAACACGTGTGCACTATGCTCATTCTTGGCTACAAACGCCGGGGAGGGTGCAATGGAAATTGAATCATTAAGTCTACCAAACCTAAGACAATTAGGTGTGTTGCTCATCGCCGCCAGCTCAGACACTCTGTTTCCGGTGGCCAAAGCCAAAAGGAAAACTGCCTTCTTTAAGATTAAAGCAAAGTCTGCAGTATTTTGATACAGACGAGAATGAAGTAAAGACAAAGCTTTGTCCAGAGACCAAGTAGGCATGAGCTGACGGGGAGGTGGGCGGAGTTTAAAACACGCTCTCATAAATCCTGTTTCCTCCGCCACCGGTATGGATAGACCTGTAAGGTCGAAAAAGGGCGCTCTAATCGCAGTTAAGTGATTCTTCAAAGTAACCACAGATAAACGTTTCTGCTCAAACAGATAGTTCAAGTAATTAAAAACCAATGCCACTGAGGGTACAGTTTGTTCCGTTCTAACAATCCAAGAAGTAAAAGCTTTCCAATGAGATTGATATTGTCGCTTAGTAGACTGAGTATATTGATTGAGCAATTTATTGGTCACATCCCTACCGTATGGTGCTAGCCACTTGGCCTCCTGAATGTCCATAATGCAAAAGTCAGCGAGGTCTCTAGGTTGCCAATCGTGTCTAAGTGGAAGTACCCGACCGGGAGCGATACCGGGTCCGGGCACCACATTATTAACTGCTGGCACCACACCTGCGCTGGCCACAGGGGCGCGATTAGCGAGACTAAGCCTCGATAAACTCGTAGTTTGTTCACTACGTGGCACATTAGTGACGCATCTGGCGGCGGAAACAGATAGATGGAGCTCCATCTGTTCCAGTCTGTCACTAGGGCGTCTGGCCCCCCTGCCGGCGTTATCGTCCGGCGGGTGAGGTATAGAGGGAGCTTGTGAGTCTCCTCGGACGCAAAAAGATCCACTTGTGGATGGGAGAGCTCCGCAATCATTAGGTCGAAAATGGGTTGCTTGAGCTCCCATTCTACTGTCGTGCTCTGTCTCCGGGACAGAGCGTCTGCCCAGACGTTCGCTACGCCTGGGAGATAAGATGCGTGAAGATAAATATCTAGACTGGTGGCTAGAACAAAAATCTCTTCCGACACGAGTAGCAACTTCCTTGACCTCGTTGACCCTTGTTTCTGAATACAGTGAACTGCATTCAGATTGTCCATTCTGAAGGCCACTGACTTGCCCCGTAACGCCGGGCCGTGAGCCTGAAGGAAATACAAGGGGACTAGTAACTCTTTGACATTTATGTGAGAGATTTCTAAGTGGGACCAAAGTCCTGACCCTGGTGCCCCTGATTTGACTGAAATCCCCACCCTATGGTGCCTGACGCATCCGTGTCTACCCATACCGTTGGAGGAGGAGAGGTCCATGACATGATTGAGTGCAATGTTTCCCTCTTCGCCCAGACCGCTAGTAAGGTGTGGATTAATTTTGGTATGGGCCATAATTTTCCCGCCGGTAAGAGTGGGAAATATTTGTTGCCTTCCAATATTAATCGTTTTACTTTCAACCGGCCCAACTTGACAGTTAGCTGAATCCAGTTGAGAGAGCCGACCAGAGACTCCCAGACTCTTCGTGTCGTAGTCAGACTGTGAAGAAACCTGAACAGTTTCCTGCGAAACCTGTTGCGATTGTCCACACTCTGACTCAGAGTGAGAGCGGCGGTGTCCCAGACCAGCCCTATCCACTGAATTACTCTTGAGGGAACAAGGTTTGACTTTACCAGATTTACCTTGAAGCCTAGAGTTTTGACATGATTTAAAATGATATTGACATGTTTTATGCATAATTGTTGTGTCTCTGCCACCACCAGCCAGTCGTCTAGATACCACAACACTCTGATTCCCTGTTTTAACAATGGCATCAGGGCTTGCCGGACTAGTTTCGTGAATAATCGAGGTGCTAGGTTCAAACCGAACGGCATCCTCTGAAAAACAAAATTTTGGTGCCTGATCCTCAAGGCCAGAAACCTTTGAAATCTTTTGTTGACCGACACGTGCCAATAGGCGTCTGTCAGGTCTAGGGAACACATCCAGCCACCCGGCGGAAGTGTTAGCCTGATTTGATGAACTGTTAACATTCTGAAAGACTCGTTGTAAATGTGAAGATTCAGATACGACAGGTCTACGACCGGCCTCATCTGAACACTGTCCCGTTTGGGAACCAAAAACAGTATTGACGTGAATACAGGGTAATCTGGGGGTACCGGGATGATGACATTCTTGGCAATCATCTCCTGGACCAGCAACTCCACCTCTAATGAAACACAATTTGCCGTTGTCGGCTGACGTAAGCGAGGTCGCCGGAGCCACTGCCAAGTGATGCCTTTGCGTGCCACCATCCGTGCCCAGGTTTTTAACGGCCATGCTTGGTGACACGTTCGGAACGACCCAGTTAGCAGACAAGGGTTCGCCGGCTGTACTTCCCTCGGTTCCTCCGGCTCTAAGGTAGGCACTGGGAGTGAGAAAGACTTTAGTTTTTTGATGGTGGGTTTGGTGGTGTTGGACGCTTCGCCGGCTGGCTGGTGTGGGCCGAAGACTGGCCCTGCCCCGGCTTATACTGGCCGCGTCCCCTCTGTCCTGAAAACCCTCTCTGTCTATGCCTGAACTGACCCAGGGGGGATTGGGAGGACTTAGGCGGAAGAAACGGCTTAGAACCCCCTGGCTGAGCTTTAGTAGGAGGCTTAGGTTTGGGGAAGTTAAATGCGGGTTTCTTAGCCTGTGCGGGACTGTGCTTCACGGCCTGTGGGTTAAACACTGTTCGCCATACATCAGGGGACATTAAAGAAGGTGTAAGTACTGGGGACATTACCACCTGGTTAGCAATGCGATCAGGCAGCTTGCGAACTAATGACATCCTAAGATCCTGTCGTGCTCGCACCGCCTCAAGTAAGGCTGTGCGTATGTCACCTAAGGATTGAATTGACGACTGAAGAATCAGACGCCGGGATAATTCAACTGATCTTCGAGCATCCGCGTCTGCGATTGCCTGAGTAGACCTGAGTAAAGACTTAGCCACCTGTTGAGAAACTATGTACTGTGAAAACAGGCGGAAAGCTTTTCCCCTTAGCCTAAATTCTCTGTCTAGGTGAGAAGGGGTAGGGGTAATGAATGGTTCCTTTAGTTCACAAAGATTAATCTTAGGGGCAGCTAAAAAAGAAAATAAAGCTGACGGAACTCCGCCGGCAGAACCTACCGGCATTGAGAACCATGAATGTGTATCCTGAGGGATCTGGTGGGAAGATTTAGAAGTGAAAGTGGTTGCAAAGTTTTGAGCCTCTACCTCCCAATCCACCCAAGGTCCTGGTCCCAACTGTCCCACCTTCAACACTGGATTAGCTGTCTCGTCTGTGACGGTCTGTAAATCTAGTTCAGGAGTAATAGCCGACAGAGCCTTAATATCATTAAACCCATCCAGCTTAGACCAGTCTGAAAAAAGTTTTGAAGCTGAGGCAGGGGGTAAAGCAGGCTTAGATGCATAAACAAAATAATCCTGATGATAATAACTAGGTATAGCCTTGATATTTACGTCCAAAACATTACCCAAGGCATCCAATGCCCTTAATTTCTTAGACTTATTTCCCTGGATAAACCACTCACGTGGTACCGGGAGTTCCCCTGACAAGGTAGGCTGGGCAAGCTCTGGCTTAGAGGGGTTCAAAGGGACCCATGACTCGTCTGGCCCATAAAGCAGGGGCATAGCTACCTTTCTAAGAGGCGCTTTGTCTAGAGGGGGTGGATTAACATCCGTAATGACCCTGACATTTGACGTAGTGAATGCCGCCGTAGCTGGCTTAGAGCTCCCTGCCGGTGACAGAGTAGGAGGGTTAGGAATCTTAGATAAATCGATTGACGTTATCAGAGGCCGTACCGCAGAACCTGTCAAGGGAGCCCCCAAGTCCATTGTGGGGTTTTCTCGTTGTTGATTAAAGAATTTTGATAGAGCATGAGTAAGTAACCCATCAATTTCTTGTGCTGTAACAAACTGGTTAGGTGCAGAACTTTCAGGTGAATTAGTATTATCATGGGCGGCGTCCAGGCCTGAGCCTGACCCTTGTCCTTCCCTATCTGAAATTAATGACACTTCATCTTGTTCCTCCCGATCCTCCTGAGAAGACCCCGCCGAGGCAGGGGCACCTTGTTTCCAAGATAAATCAGGGATAGAGGATGGGGTCGCCGCGTCCCTGTGGACATCGGCTACTGTGTGACTCGTATGAGTCGGACGTGGATGGTCAGACCCTGGCTGAGCAAACCGCCAAACACCGAGGCTCTGGCCTACGCTCTCTTGAGAGTCTGAAACATTCTCAATTATTGAATATCCTGAACTTTCCATTTCTAGGGTTAAAATATCAATAGGTAAATCTTGTTTAGGGACAGGCGCTTCACTATACTCTGAGGCTGTAACAGAAACATTGTCAGGTGTAGAGGTACGATGAGATGCACTAGACTTAGTAGAATGTCGAGAGGACTTCTTATGGGAATCCTTTTTGGAGGATTTGTGGCTACGGTGTGACCGCGAACTAGACCTAGGTTTGGAAGAATCACCACCATGGCCACTGGGGGAAGCTTCAGTCTTGCACTTCTTATTAGCCGGGGAAGAGGCCCGACTTGAAGACCGTTGTCTGAGGGGTGACCTTGACCTCGATCTCGCCTGCGACGAGGAGGTGGCTGCCGGGGGAGTAGGCTCTCTCGGGCGTTTAAACGTATCCACAGACGATACAGAACCCTGGCTAGTCTCTGTCGGCTTAAAACCCCTTACTCTAGAGGTACGTTTAGGGGGAGGGTGCTCTGACAGCAACTTATCCCAAAGTGGGACGTTGTCACATTGAAGTGACTTATGTGCGACAATGGTAGTGTAGGCCGACATTTGTTGTCTGACCTCTCTCAACGCTACCGCCGCGGTCTTGTCATTGTCACACAGGACTTTATTGGCTAATTGGGAGCAAAATGAACAATTAAGGGTAACCCAGAGACCCCTTGAACGGTCTAGACATCTAACACACCTTATGCAAAGGGTATGTGCAAAAATTGGGATACCCGCGCAAGTAGGGGTAATGCACAGGGCAAAAACTGGGGTCACATTAGCCATGACAGAGACTGGTGTGAGGAACTACCGCCGGGTCTGTATTGGTCCGCCGGAGCTCAGCTCTGGAAAAATAAAGAAAAATTTCCAGGAATTAATGCTCATAAGGTTAACCCAAGTGTTCGCATACAAGTGTTAATAACCCGCCGGGTAACGGGATGCAAAGACACAGCTAACACATCTCGCCACGCGGCTGGGTGTAAAGAGGCTAAACAAATCTTCTTAGCTAAAGAACATGAAGAATACCCTCTGATATAATGGTCCAGTATGGCACTTATAGTCTGTAGGAGGTGGTGACTGTCTCAAGATTCAATTTTGTAACAAAGCCCCCCCTCATAAAGACGCCGGCCCTTGAAATATTTTAGTAGAATAGCCCAGGGCAGGAATATACGAGATCTGATTTTTTAACGAATTGTCCCAAACGATCGTCGTAAAAATAGAAGGCGGCGATACTGAAAGTATCACCCAATTAAGGTTAATCGAAATTGAATTTGTTTATAAATTCCTTAGTTCCTTTACTTAGGGGCACCCGCCGGGTGTGGAAATCGATTTGGTTAAACCTCACTGATCCTTCAATTGCCGTAAGAGTAAAGGCAGCGATACACAGAGTATCACTCAAATGGATTGGTTAACTATAAGAGACCTAAGTCGTTTTATCCCACCCTGCTCAGGTGCACCCGCCGGGTGAGAAGTCTAAAAGTTAACCCCACAAGTTCCTGACCCCACTTCTTTGTAAAAGATCGCCGGGGAGGAACGCCTAAACAACAGCTAGGTTTTCCCCGTGGTTGTCGTAAACCAGGTAGCAAAACCTATAAAAAACGAGTGTTCTCAAGAACGTCGTTTCTTTATATAACTAAATATATATGTAAGGATGGGTACAGCCATCCCGCCGGGAATTTTAAAGGAGGCCTGAAACCAGGCACCCACAGAGACGCAGTCCTGGAGAGCCACAGACACCTCCCCTCGCCGGGGAACCAGCCAGTGTTAAAAACCACGTGTGGCCCAACACTGCTCATCGGTCAGGATTTTTCATGGTGAAACCGAGAAAAACCCGCCGGAAGGCAAACCCCACCCTGAACAGACACCATCTGAACAATACGACACGAGGAGAGACACGCACGACTAACCAAGGTCACAACATAATCCGTGGAATTAGCCAATACACAACTAAACCAGGAAACAATATAGTCCGAGGAATTAGCCAATACACAACTAAAACCCGGATACACATGACACAGTAGGGCATATTTATAAAATAAATAATAACACTAGACATGTGGCAAAGCTACGAGCGGCTGGCTAGGCCTAGGTAGACGGCATGAAAATAGTTGAAATATAAACACACACTGGAATATCACAACAGGAACCACCGCCAACACACCACCGAAGCGATAACTTCCCACCCCGGGAAGCCTGACACGGACCCAGAAAAAACTTCACTAAGTGAAGAAAAATACGCTGGGAACGTCAGCAAACACACAGCTTACCTCATCAGAAGGATAAAAGGCAGCAATAATTAACGCGTAATGAAAGCCGCCTGCATCACCAACTAACCCAACTGTGAAAAGTTCACGTGTCCACAACAGGACCACGAGGGTACATCCGAAATAGATGCCCCATACATACGACCCAAAAAACATTGCACTGCGGGCAACCAGCCCAGGACACTCCTGCTACGCCTAACCTAACCTTACTCGATACATCCCAGAGTAAACAAATGAGAAAAAACTCACTAGGGACGCCACGAATGCGGAACCAGCGGAGCCTGAAAGGTACGTCCGGGCAGGCTGAGCGCAGAGCAAAGAAGGAGGAATGACGCCTGATTCAGCGTCTGGTCAGAAATCCACACAAGTACATCCACGATATGATGGAAAGCTTATTGGATAGTTATTCTTATTTTCTTTTTGTTTTTATTTTTTACGAAGTTTTTTCGTAGTGAGAACCCAATTCATAATGACTGAAGCCATGAGTGAGGTCGCGTGCGCTCATGATGAAGGCTCCTCAGTTTTTTAAATGCTCTGCGCGGTAGATTCAAACTACGGCGGATTAGTGTTTGAAGAGGATGCCTTATGTAATAGGCATGTTCGTCAATGATGGAGGGGCCACTAATAAATAGAGAATTTTGAGTGCGTAGTGTGCAAAGGCGAGCTTGTGTTAAGTGATGATCCTGTGGCTGTGATTTTTGGAAATGAGTCATTGGAGCTAGTGAACAAGTTTTGTTACCTAAGAGATACCATCTCTGCCGGTGGTGGGGCCGAGGCTGCCACTGTTGCTAGAATTAGATGTGGCTGGGGGAAGTTCCGAGAACTGCTGCCAATCCTGACCATGAAAAGAATTCCTCTCCCCATGAAGGGAAAGGTCTATGCCTCATGTGTTAGAAGTGCAATGACGTTTGCCTCAGAAACATGGGCCGTTAAAGTAGAGGATGTCAACAGAATGGAACATAATGAGATGAGAATGGTGAGATGGATGTGTGGGGCCAGGGTACAGGATAGAATAACAAATGTTAAGCTGAGGAGACGTTTAGGTATAAAGAGTATTAGCGAGGTGATGCGTACAAGTACAGTTGTTGTTGTTGTTCCCCAGGCTATCTGGCCGAACAGCCCCAAGGTCTCGAGCAAGGCCAAGACCATAAACGAGTGCCCCCACAAAATCCTCCCTGCTTACCACTAACAAAGCCCGGGTGACTGAAGCCACTCCAAGGCAGGGAGCTGAGGAGGGTGCGGAAACGCCCGGGAAACCAAAGCCCCACCCAAGGCCCTGTGCCCCTCAGCAATTATGAA
Organism: Paralithodes platypus; assembly: GCA_032716605.1. Classification (NCBI taxonomy): domain Eukaryota; kingdom Metazoa; phylum Arthropoda; class Malacostraca; order Decapoda; family Lithodidae; genus Paralithodes; species Paralithodes platypus. Next base: position 565,286 of record CM064490.1, on the reverse strand, counting down.
GGGAAAGTTGAAGGGTAAGGGAAAAATGTGATACTTTGGCTCCCTATCTGCCAACTTCTAGGTTGGCAGTAGGGAGGTCAATCCACGGGAAAAAACGCCGCCACTTGAGATCTAGAAGATATATAAGTAAAAGGAACAATCCGAGTAAACTATGGGTATGGCAGAGATCGCTCAGTTCTCACTCGGATAGACCAGCCCATCACCACATGACTAGAACCCAATCCTCTCAGCATCAGCTAGGAAAGGCCCTAGAAAGCCGCCTTTGGCGGGGGGATAGCTCCCCTATTTCAACTCCTTTCGGGGTTGGGCACCCGCCCACAGTACAGTAGACTGGGATGGTATGGACATGTGGAGAGAATGGATGAACAAAATTGGGTGAAAAAATTCAGGTCTGTGATTGTGGAGGGAGCTGCACCAAGGGGTGGACCGAGGAAGACCTGGGATCGGACTATACGTGCCGATCTCAAATCCAAGAACTTGACAAGTGAAGCAGCCCTTAACAGGGTTGCCTGGAACGCCGCCATTAGGACAAGAGACTGCAACTGCACGTATGTGTGGAACACTCGGTCTTAAAATGTTGTGTATGTATGTGTATTTATGAGATATCCAAGATAAAATATAATAACAAAAATAATAAAAAGGTAAATAAATGAGCAAATAAATACAACCAGTGCCCTGTCCGGATTGTAACACAACACCACACACTTATGGAAGACTGCATAACACACAATCACTTACGCCAACAACACAACACAACACACACAGCCTAGGGAACGACTACTACCGCTACTACCATCCCCCTATAAGTGAAAAGTGTCTATACAATGTTTACAACCTCCCCCCTACCCCCAGGCAAGGAGGTGTGCGGGAAGGTTACAGTGAAGCACATCTACGAGATAGCCAAGATCAAGAGCCAGGACCCGCCCCTCCAACTGATGCCCCTCAAACAGCTCTGTGAACTTACCATCGGAGTAGCCCATTCCTGTGGCATTGAAGTAAGGAAATTATAATGTAAAACTTTCAAAATAGAGTATTGTGCTGGAATCGAACACTACACCTCTTGGGTGTGAGCCCTAACCGTTACCTGTGGGCTACGAGACGGCATTAGTCGCGAGCCATGGCATAGTCAGTAGAGCGTCGGCTGCTGTTGATCAAAGGGTCGGTGGATCGAGCCTGCACTGTCAAAATGTTATTGGTAGATGTCAAGCCTGGGCAACTTGACCTAGCGATTTGTGACAAACGCCTAATAATCATGGCCCCCGCTTCTCGGGAATTACAGCGTCTGGGAAAAAAAAAAATACAAAATAAACAAAAAAAAGGTACAAGGCGAGATGGGTATCATATGGTTCACCTAAGCTGATGGCCACCTAAGCCTTTGGGCGAGACGGTACCGTCTATAGTGAGAATGGTACCATACAGATCCACCCTAAGCCTTCGTTTCCGATGTCGCCAATTGGCTAAAAATACAGACTACACACACATCCACAGCCATTCCAACAATACATATAACACCTACACATATAGGAGGCGGGAAATAACGAGCATGCTCACTCCCGCAATACAACTAGAGTAAGTACACACTGGGAGGATGATCCCAGGTTTGGAAAATTTGGAGTACCAAGAGAGGCTCGAGAGATTGAATCTAACTACGCTGGAACAGAGAAGGAAACGAGGACAGCAAATTCAGATATACAAATGTGTTAGAGGTATTGACAAAATCGACCAAGAAAACTTCATAGAGAGGGATGGAGGTGAGACAACAAGAGGTCACAGCTACAACCTGAAAGTGCCTAATAGTAAATCTGATCTGAAAAGTAAAAGATTTCCTACCAACTCGATTAGTGGGTGGAACAAATTGCCAGCCGAACTAGTGTCTGCACCATCAGTGCATAGTTTCAAAGCACGGTATGACAAACATATCTTAGGAGGCGGGAATTAACGAGCATGCTCACTCCCGCAAATACAAAAAAAAAAGGATGTGTCAGGGGGAGTTTGCTGAAATGGATGGATTTAACAGATAGAGAAATGAGGACCAACATTAGAGGAACTTACTCATCGTGGCGGAAAGTTGAGAGTGGTGTGCCACAGGGATCTGTGTTGGCACCTCTTATGTTCCTTATGTACGTGAATGACCTGCCGATAGAAATAAACTCCTACATGTCAATGTTTGCAGATGACGTAAAAATTATGAGACAAATAACAAATAGAAGTAGTTGTGAGGAGCTGCAAGGGGATTTAGATAAAATATACGAATGGAGCACCAAGTGGAAAATGAAATTTAATATAAGTAAATGTCATGTGTTAAATATGGGAAGAAGTGTGAATAGACCAAATTGGGAGTACAGGATGGGAGATAATATAATTAGCAAGGCCGAAAAAGAAACGGATTTAGGGTTGATTATACAAGATAACTTGTCGCCAGAGAAACATATTAACAAGCTCTTTAGCGGAATGTATGCAATGGCCGGGAATATGAAAGTTGCTCTGAACTACTTGGATGAGAACATGTTAGCGAAGATTATAAAAGTATGATTAGACCAAGATTGGAGTATGCAGCAGTGGTGTGGTCCCCGCATCTTAAGAAGCATATTCACAAGTTAGAAAGAATCCAGAGAGCAGTTACTAGATTGGTTCCAAGTCTTAGAGAACTGCCATATGAAAGGAGGCTAGACAAATTAAATTTACCGAGTCTAAAAGAGAGGAGAGAGAGGGGAAACATGGTAATGATGTACAAATGCACCCGAGGGCTGGAGAGGCTGGATAGGGAGGATATATTAATTATGGATACAGGAATAACTAGAGGCCACAGCTACAAAGTAAAAAGACCTACCTGCAAGAACGATATCAGGAAGTTTAGCTTCCCGTATAGATATATTGACAAGTGGAATGGGCTGGAGGAGGAGGTGGTAGGGGCAGGGAACATCCATATTTTCAAGAAAAAATTGGATAAAAGTAGACCGAGAGACGGGACAACACGAGCTTAGCTCAACTCCTGTAAACTACAATTAGGTAAATACAACTAGTGTAAGTACACACACACACACACACACACATGTGTGTATCTGAGAATGTGGCTTTAAAAGAACAGATTAAGGAATACAAAGAACATTTAAATGAGAGAGTGAAAGAGATAGATGATGGGTATAGGGAGAGGGCTGAGAGAGAGATTCGTGAATTGAGGGAGGAGAATGCTAGGCTAAAACAAGGAGTGGAAACAAATCAGGACAGGACACAAAAAATGGAGGAAGAGGTATCTCAAATGAAAAATGTCTGGGGTGATCGAGTGGGTGAAGCAGAGGTACAACTAAAAGCAATTATTGAGGAGCAAAAGGGACAGCAGGAGGAGAACCTGAACAAGAGGGTAGTTAATGCCATCAGACAAAATGAGAAACAGGTCAGTGATATTATTGATAAGAAGAGATGTTAATTATGTTTGGAGATGTAGAAGGGGAAATATTAGATAGAAATACGAGAAAGGGTGTGGAGATGAAGAAAGTTGAGAGATGATTGATGTGATAGATAGACAAGATAAGGAGGGATGGAAGAGAGAGGTAGAGGATTGTTGGAGACTAGGGAAATACAAGAAAGGAGAAATGAGGCCAATGAAGATTAGATTTAAGTCAACCAAAGTAGCAGAGGAGGTACTCAGATCCAGCTGGAAGTTAAGTCAGGAGGGGGAATACAGAAATGTTAAACTAAGGAAAGATTTAAATGCGGAAGAGAGGGAAAAATTTAGAGAAATAAATAGAGAAGTCAAAGAAAAGAATGATAATAGATCAGAAGTGGAGAAGGGCTTTTTTTTCTACAGAAACATGGATGGGAAAGTAAGGAAGTGGTACCTGAAGAAGGGGGAGAGGATAGGGGGGGAGGGGGGGAGAAAAGAAGTGGTGGTACAGGAAGAAGGATTGGAGGGAGAGGTGCAACAGGAAGGGGAAATAGTAGGATAAAGACGGAATATCAATCATAATGGTAAAAGCAACAGGTGCAAGATGGTCTATAGCAATGTGGATGGGCTGCTATCAAAGAAATTAGAAATAAATGATTACATCAGACAGGAAGAGCCCTTAATATTGTGTCTATGTGAAACTAAACTAAATAAAGGGATAAGTTTGGAGGGAATAGGATGGAACAACTATAATATCTGGAGAAGGGATAGAGAAGACAAGATGGGGGGAGGGGTGCTAATTCTTACACATAATAAATTGAAAACAAGAATGATTGATCTGAATAATAGTAAAGCGGAAATATTAGCAGTAGAATTGACAGATGATGACAATCAAAGGCGGATATTGTAGTGGCCTACATGCCGCCCTACACAGGGGCTTGGGAAGAGGAGGAATACAAATTTATCAAAGATGAGATGATTATTTGTATTGAAAAATTAACTCGTAGAAACAATGAATTAATTATAGTAGGGGACTTCAACTGTAAAGAGGTGGATTGGGAGCAGAGAGAAGCTGGTAGCAACGTGAACTCGTGGGGGTATAGGCTACTGGATATGGTAACAGAACATTTATTAGTGCAAAATATAAAGGAAAATACAAGAAGAAGGGGAAATGATGAAGCATCCAGATTGGACCTAATGTTTACTAGAGACCCAGATGTAATTTCTGATATAAAATACTTACCACCTTTAGGTAAGAGCGATCACGTTGTAATGGATATAAAAATCCTATTGGGTTATTCCAATATGGAGGAGAGGGAGGAGCACAAGGAAACTAGGTTTGACTATGCAAAAGGAGACTACCAATCACTGAGACAATACTTTAGAGATGTTGACTGGAGTGAAATACATCAGAGAAATAGTGTAGACAAGAAGTATGGAGTATTTAAAACAATATATGAAGAAGGAGTTAATAAATATGTCCCTAAACAAGGTAATAGGTCAGCGAAGGAAAAGGATTGGTTTAATGAAAAATGTAGGAAAGCCAAGGGAAAGAGAGACCAAGCGTGGAAGGCAGCTAGAAAAAGGTGTAATAGAGAAACTTGGAACAGATACAAGAGATTAAGAAATGTATATGCTGCAATCAGGAGACAAGAAGCCAGAGAATATGAGAAGAACATTGTGAAAAAATGTAAGAGTGATCCTAAGCTGTTCTATAGGTTTATAAATAGTAAAATGAAGGTAAGGGATAGAATAGTCAGGTTGAAGGTTGAGGGGACCACTTATGATGACGACCAGAATATGTGTGAAATTATGAACAATACACAACACTCAGTATATACTAAAGGTGATAACTTTGAAGAAGTACCGGTAGGTGAAATTGGTGATAAACTGGGAGAGATTAATTTTCTCCTAGAGGAGTTAGTAGAAATAATGAAAGGACTAGATGTGAAAAAAGCAGTGGGACCTGACAATGTAGCGGGATGGATTTTGAAAGAATGTGCTGACGAACTAGTGAAACCCTTATATGAGATAATGAAATACTCTCTGGAAGTGGGAAAATTACCAATGGACTGGAAGAGAGCCAACATTGTACCGATTTATAAAGGTGGGAACAGGGAACATCCATTGAATTATCGACCTGTGTCACTTACTAGTATAGTGTGCAAAATCTGTGAGAAAATAATTAAGAAAAGATGGATGATTTACTTGGAAAAGAATAATCTACTATCTAACAGGCAATTTGGATTCAGGGAGGGTACCTCATGTGTTACAAATCTACTCAGTTTTTATGACAGAGTGGTTGACATATTACAAGAGAGAGATGGATGGGTGGATTGCGTATATATTGACATGAAGAAAGCTTTTGACAGAGTATCGCATAGCAGGCTGAAGTGGAAATTAAAAGAGTATGGAGGGATTCAGGGTAGTTTGTTAAATTGGATGGAGGACTATCTTTCAGGGAGACAGATGAGGACTACTATCAGAGATAAATTTTCTACGTGGAAAGATGTCACAAGTGGAGTTCTGCAGGGAGCGGTGCTGGCTCCCATAATGTTTCTAATATACATTAACGACATGCCAAAGGATATAAATGCATATATGAATATGTTTGCAGATGATGCCAAGATCATGAAGCGTATAGAAGATGAAAACAGTGGTAGGGAATTACAGAGGGATTTGGATAGGATAGATCAATGGAGCAAGAAGTGGAAAATGGAATTTAACACAAATAAATGTCATGTAGTGGAAATGGGAGTAAGTAAAAGAAGGCCTCATATGGAATATAAGTTAGGAGAAAACACTATTAACCCATCAGAGAAAGAAAAGGATTTAGGGATAACTGTTAGGAGTGATCTTTCACCTGAGAATCATATTAATAAGATAGTGGGAGAAACATATGGACTGCTAAACAGAATAAAAATAGCCTTTAACTATATAAACGAGGAGATGCTGGAGAAAATAATAAAAACATTGGTGAGACCAAGACTGGAGTATGCGGCAGTGGTGTGGGCACCACATCTAAAAAAGCATATAAAGAAGCTGGAGAAGGTTCAGAGAGCTGCAACTAGGATGATACCAGAACTGAGAGAATTACCATATGAGGAGAGATTAAAGAAATTAGATTTACCATCTCTAATGGATAGGAGGGAGAGAGGCGATATGATTATGATGTACAAATGTGTGAGAGGACTCGAAAAGGTGGACAAGAAGGGTTATATTGTGAAAGATAATGGTAGAACTAGGGGGCATAGATATAAACTAATGAAAGGAAGATGTAAAGGAGATGTGAGAAAGTATAGTTTTCCTTACAGAAGTATAAGTAAGTGGAATCAGTTAGAAGAGGAAGTGGTGTGTGCCAAAAACATTCATATTTTTAAGGCAAAGTTAGATAATTGTAACTCAGGAAGCGGGACAATACGAGCCTAAAAAGCTCAACTCCTGTATACTACAAATAGGTAAATACAAATAGGTAAATACACACACACACACACACACACACACACACACACACAATAGGTAAATACATGGAGGAACAAAAGAAACAATCAGAAAGGGAAAATAAAGATTTAGAATCAGTGGTAGTAAAAGCTATGAGGAGAAATGAACAGGTCCTGCGTGAAACAATAGATAGAAATAAGTGTATTATTGTATTTGGGGATATAGAGGAGCACATTATTGAGAGGAAAGCTAGGGATAAGGAAGAAATTAATAAGGTAAAACATTGATCAAGCATGTCGATGAAGAAGGAAACAACTGGAGAGATGATATTGAAGAAGTTAGGAGAATGGGTAAATATAGTAAGGGAAACACAAGGCCAATGAGAGTGCAGTTTAGGTCTAGGGTAACAGTGGATGCAATAATGAACGTAACATGGAGACTTAACTTGACCAGCAAGTTTAAGAAAATTACAATTAGAAAAGACATGAGTATTGAGTATCGAAACATAAGAAAGGAATTGCAAACCGAGGCAAATGTAAAGAATGGAGAAAGGACGAAAGAAGACGAAAAGAAGTTTTTCTGGAGAGTGTGGGAAGGAAAACTCAAATAAATGGTATATAAAGCGAAGGGACGAAGTAGGGAGGGAAAGGGAGATGGTGCGGGTGACGGGGGAGAAGGCAGAGAGAGGGGAGGTGGAGATAGAGAGAGAAACAGTCCAAGTGGAGGCAGAGGGAGGGGAGGTGGAAACGGAGCGAGAAACAGTCCAGGTGGAGACAAGAGGAGAGGAGACAAGCTAGGAAATAAATTGGGAGGGGTACGTACAAAAAAGAAAGGAACGGGCAGGGACGAGAAAAATAGGGAAAATACTGGAAACGCTAAGTTCATGTATACAAATATTGATGGGTTAATTTCCAAAAAGATTGAGTTTGACGAATATGTAAAGAGAGAGAGGCCCGGGGTAGTATGTTTGACTGAAACTAAGCTTAACCAGGAGGTAGACACGAATATAATTAGTTGTGCGGGATACAGTACATGGAGAAGAGACAGGTTAGGAAAGCTAGGAGGAGGAGTGTTGATCATGGTAGATAATAAAATTACTGCTAAAGAATTAAAACTTGGTGATAGCATTGTTGAAGTGGTAGCAGTTGAAATTGAGGATAATGATAGGTCAAAATTGGACATTGTATCAATGTATTTACCTCCTAAGACTAAATCTTGGAGCAACGATGAATATAATGAATTAATTTTGGAAACCTTGCGTATGTTAGAAATTATTTGTAAAAGGAAAAATAGGCTTATTCTTGCAGGGGACTTTAATTGCGGGGAGGTGGATTGGGAATGTTTGGATGCGGGTTCAAATGAAAATACTTGGGGTAGCAAATTTCTTGAACTAACAATGGGGTATCTATTAACACAACTAGTTACGGAAAATACAAGATTTAGAGGAGGTGATGAACCATCAAGACTTGACTTATTATTCACCAAAGACCCCCAAGAAATAAAGAACCTAACATATTTGAGTCCCATGGGAAAAAGCGATCATGCTGTGATTGAATTTGAATTGACAGTGGAATTTCTGGAAGGCAGAGAGGAGGAACATAGGGAATATAGACTAAATTATAGTAAGGCGGATTATGAATCATTACGAGGATACTTTGCAAATATAGATTGGTCATTTATTGAGCAAGAACAGAATATTCAGGTAAAATACACCATGTTACTAGACATTTACAGGGAGGGGGTAGATAAATATGTACCAACATTTAAGGATAGAAAGCTGGCTAAGGAGAAAGAGTGGTTTAACATGCGATGTCACATTGCCCAGAACAAAAAGGACTCTGCATGGAATAAAGTGAGAAGGAGACACACTGAGGAAAATGGGATGAGTATAAGAATGCTAGAAACAACTATGTCAAGACTATAAGAGAGGAGAAAAAGAACTTTGAAAAAGATATAGTAAACAAATGTAATAAAGAACCCAAACTGTTCTATAGTTATATCAACGGTAAAACTAAAATAAAGGACAAAATAACAAAGCTTAGGGTAGAGGGTCAATTATATGAAGACACAGTGGGTATGTGTGAAATTATGAATGATACATTAACATCCGTGTTTGTGGAGGAGGATGAATATGTAGAACCTGTGGTGGAATTGAACGAGATACAGGGACTAGAGTCGATAGAAGTCAACAAGGATGAACTAAAATCATTGTTGGAAGAATTGGACGTGAGAAAATCTATGGGCCCAGATAACATTGCTGGATGGGTATTAAGAGAATGTTCTGAACAACTAGTGAGACCTATTTTTAATATTGTTCAACACTCATTAAACAAGGGGGAACTTCCCTTAGAATGGAAACAAGCAAATATAACTCCAATATATAAAAGTGGAAATAAAGAAGACCCGCTAAATTATCGACCGGTATCCTTAACGAGTGTTATATGCAAGCTTTGTGAAAAGATTATTAGAAAAAGATGGGTGGGTATGTTGGAGGAGAAGGAAATAATTTCAAGTAAGCAGTTCGGGTTCAGAAAAGGTCATTCGTGTACCACAAATTTGTCGAGTTACTATGATAGGGTAATTGACATTGTACAAGGGAGGGAGGGGTGGGTAGATTGTATCTACTTAGATTTCAAGAAGGCATTTGATAAGGTGCCTCATAAGAGATTGTTGTGGAAGCTCAGGACTGTGGGGCGGGTTGAGGGAGTATTATTAAAGTGGATGGAAAACTATTTAATTGGGAGGGAAATGCGAACAGTAATAAAAGGAAAGTTCTCCTCGTGGAAAAGGGTAAAAAGCGGAGTGCCTCAAGGATCGGTGTTGGCCCCAATCATGTTTTTGGTTTTCATCAACGACCTTCAAATGGGAATAGGCTCATATATATCTATGTTTGCTGATGATGCAAAATTAATGAAGCATATTACAAGTAGGAGTAGTTGTGAAGAATTACAGAGAGACCTAGATAAGTTATATGAGTGGAGTCAAACTTGGAAAATGGAATTCAACACGAGTAAGTGTCAGGTTCTTGAGATGGGAAAAAGTAAATATAGACCTTCTTGGGGATATAAAATAGGAGATGAAATAATTAGTAAAGCTGTGAAAGCAAAAGACCTAGGGGTAGTTGTGGCAGACAGCTTGTCACCTGAACAGCATATAAATAAAATAACTGGTGAAACCTATGCAGTGTTGACTAACATTTCTTACAGTTTCTTACAGTAGATCCTCTGGAAAAAGGCAAACTATGCCTGTGTATCCAGCTCAGTACCAGTACTTGCACTGCTGCGGTCGTTCACGGTGTTGGCGGCGGCGGTAGCAGACGCAACATTTTTACTATTCTGTATTTTTGTTTTATAATCAAACTTCAAATCTTGTCTTCCCCATGCTTTATCAAGATTACTTTCAAACTCCCTTATTGATTCGGAATCGACTATATACTGGGGCAGTGCGTTCCACTCATTTACCACTCTATCACAAAATGAGTTCTTTGCCTTCTCAAGCCTATTTCTTTCTTTGTAAATTTTCTTAGAGTGTCCTCTCGTTCTTGTTCCCTCCCGCATCAAGAAGATACCTTCACACATCCTCATCGTACTTTCCTGACACTATCTTAAAAGTCTCTATCATATCCCCTCTTTCTCCTATATGCCAGTGTCGGAAGCCCCAGTGTCCTCAACCTCTGCTCATAGCCCGCGTTCTTCAACGTTGGTACCAGCTTGCTAGCTCTCCTCTGCACTTTCTCCACTGCTTCTATATCCTTTACCATATATGGAGCCCACACCTGGTTTGCATATTCCAGGTGCGGCCTAACCAGCGCTGTATATAGATTCCTGAAGATTTCTTCGTCAAGTGACACAAATGTCCTCCTTATCAGCCCTACAATTCTATTGGCTTTGTTTATCTTTTCCGCTAAATGTTCTGAGAAATTTAACTTATTGTCTATCACTACTCCTATATCCTTTGCTGCACTCACTTCCTCCATCGCTTCATACATACTGTATCCTACCTTGTCTATCTTGCTGGTCCCAATCCGCACGTACTTGCATTTTTTTGGATGAAAAGGCATTAACCAATGCTCAGACCATCCCTTCATGCCCTCCACATCTCCTTGAAGCAAACCCATATCTTCCTTACTCCTCACTCTTCTATACAGTTTAGTGTCATCCGCATACAGGTATACCTCACTTCCATTAGTTATAACTTCAGGCAAGTCGTTGATAAATATAACGAACAGCAGTGGTCCCAACACAGATCCCTGAGGTACCCCACTTGTAATTTCCCTCCACCCCGAGCCTATTCCTTTCACCAATACCCTGTCTCCGATCTTTCAGGAAGGCTTCTATCCATTTCACACATTTCTCCCCTATATTATAGCTTCTAACTTTCTCTATTAACCTTTTATGTGGGACCTTATCGAAGGCCTTCATAAAATCGCAATATACCACGTCTATTACATCACCATCTTCTAGAATTTGCATCCAATCATCTACCACCTTAATTAGCTGTAGTACCGTCGATCTCCCCGGTCGACGAGCTATGAGAATAGCTCTGAATTATTTAGATGAAGAGATGTTAGCAAAAATAATAGGGACAATAATACGACCAAGACTGGAGTATGCAGCAGTGGTGTGGTCTCCACACCTTATAAAACATAATAAAAAACTGGAAAGAGTTCAGAGAGTTGCCACTAAGATGATAGCTAGCCTTAGAGACCTACCTTATGAGGAGAGATTGGAGAGGCTAAAGCTGCCAACGCTGAGAGAGAGGTGACATGATCATGATGTTTAAGTGTGTGAAAGGTTTTGAGAAGATCGACAAGGGAGATTTTGTGGTGAGGGACGAGGGAAGAACCAGGGGTCATGATTGTAAGTTGAGGAAAGTTATATGTAAGTCTGATGTAAGACAGTTCAGCTTCCTGTATAGAAGCATTGAGTGTTGGAATAAGTTGGATGGGGAGGTGGTGGGAGCAAGAAATATCCAAACTTTTAAAGCAAAATTGGATAAATGTAGAGAGAGAGACAGGACAACACGAGCTTAGGCTCAAATCCTGTATACTACAATTAGGTGAGTACAATTAGGTGAGTACAGACAGACACACACAGAAAGTGTTCAGTTAAAGTTATTTAAAAATATGAATGTATAAACGAAACTTAGAGAGTTTGTTTTGAGAAATCAGCTGGTAAGGCTGGTGACATCACATGACATCACATGATGTGTGTGAAGGTATCTTCTTGATGCGGGAGGGAACAAGAACGAGAGGACACTCTAAGAAAATTTACAAAGAAAGAAATAGGCTTGAGAAGGCGAAGAACTCATTTTGTGATAGAGTGGTAAATGAGTGGAACGCACTGCCCCAGTATGTAGTCGATTCCGAATCAATAAGGGAGTTTGAAAGTAATCTTGATAAAGCATGGGGAAGACAAGATTTGAAGTTTGATTATAAAACAAAAATACAGAATAGTAAAAATGTTGCGTCTGCTACCGCCGCCGCCAACACCGTGAACGACCGCAGCAGTGCAAGCACTGGTACTGAGCTGGATACACAGGCATAGTTTGCCTTTTTCCAGAGGATCTACTGTAAGAAACTGTAAGAAACTGTAAGAAAATGACAACAACAATGGCTGACATCGAAGCCACGGATATGAGTGGGGAATGTTTTTATGACGAGGAAGGGGATTATTCAGGCTTTCCTGAAGGTAAGGAGGACCAGATCACCTTCCTGAACAGGAATCTAATGGGGCTGATAAAGTGGAGAAAGGAAATGGAGGGGTGGAGGAAGACCATTGGGACTGTAGTGGAAGAGAGCTGTGTCCCGGGGGAGGGTTTAAATTATTTAACTGCTAGGGTCAACGAATTGGTATCTGAGAATGTGGCTTTAAAAGAACAGATTAAGGAATACAAAGAACATTTAAATGAGAGAGTGAAAGAGATAGATGATGGGTATAGGGAGAGGGCTGAGAGAGAGATTCGTGAATTGAGGGAGGAGAATGCTAGGCTAAAACAAGGAGTGGAAACAAATCAGGACAGGACACAAAAAATGGAGGAAGAGGTATCTCAAATGAAAAATGTCTGGGGTGATCGAGTGGGTGAAGTAGAGGTACAACTAAAAGCAATTATTGAGGAGCAAAAGGGACAGCAGGAGGAGAACCTGAACAAGAGGGTAGTTAATGCCATCAGACAAAATGAGAAACAGGTCAGTGATATTATTGATAAGAAGAGATGTGTAATTATGTTTGGAGATGTAGAAGGGGAAATATTAGATAGATATACGAGAAAGGGTGTGGAGATGAAGAAAGTTGAGAAGATGATTGATGTGATAGATAGACAAGATAAGGAGGGATGGAAGAGAGAGGTAGAGGATTGTTGGAGACTAGGGAAATACAAGAAAGGAGAAATGAGGCCAATGAAGATTAGATTTAAGTCAACCAAAGTAGCAGAGGAGGTACTCAGATCCAGCTGGAAGTTAAGTCAGGAGGGGGAATACAGAAATGTTAAACTAAGGAAAGATCTATATGCGGAAGAGAGGGAAAAATTTAGAGAAATAAATAGAGAAGTCAAAGAAAAGAACGATAATAGATCAGAAGTGGAGAAGGGGGATTTTTTCTACAGAAACATGGATGGGAAAGTAAGGAAGTGGTACCTGAAGAAGGGGGAGAAGATGGGGTGGAGGGGGGGAGAAAAGAAGTGGTGGTACAGGAAGAAGGATTGGAGGGAGAGATGCAACAGGAAGGGGAAATAGTAGGATAAAGACAGGGAATATCAATCATAATGGTAAAAGCAACAGGTGCAAGATGGTCTATAGCAATGTGGATGGGCTGCTATCAAAGAAATTAGAAATAAATGATTACATCAGACAGGAAGAGCCCTTAATATTGTGTCTATGTGAAACTAAACTAAATAAAGGGATAAGTTTGGAGGGAATAGGATGGAACAACTATAATATCTGAAGAAGGGATGGAGAAGACAAGATAGGGGGAGGGGTGCTAATTCTTATTATAAATTGAAAACAAGAATGATTGATCTGAATAATAGTAAAGCGGAAATATTAGCAGTAGAATTGACAGATGATGACAATCAAAAGGCGGATATTGTAGTGGCCTACATGCCGCCCTACACAGGGGCTTGGGAAGAGGAGGAATACAAATTTATCAAAGATGAGATGATTATTTGTATTGAAAAATTAACTCTTAGAACCAATGAATTAATTATAGTAGGGGACTTCAACTGTAAAGAGGTGGATTGGGAGCAGAGAGAAGCTGGTAGCAACGTGAACTCGTGAGGGTATACAGTGGAGCCCCCATCCTAGCTGCTAATCGGTTCCGCAGAAATAGAGCTAGGATTGAAACATCCAAGATCGGGGCACTGTTCTTATGGGGAAAATTCAATCGGTTCCGTGCTCATGCCAAAATTTGCGTCTTTTTCTATTTTTTGCCTATGAAAATATGTTTTATTGTACACAAATAAAATGTTATGCATTATACTCTATCATATAATACACCATAGAATAAGTTTTTAATAACTAGAAAAAAAGGCCCAATATCTAAACAATTACCGCACTTTTTCCCAGTGTTAGGCTATGAAAACATGTTTTTTGTCTAGGCTACATCAAGTAGCCTAGGCCTAAATCTTATGCATTGTAAATAATAATGTAGACATGGCTAAATGACAGTCCTAACCATAAATACTGTAGATTGGGGCATTGTTTCTATCATGTGAAATTTTTTAGGCCTAGCCTAGGCCTAGGTTCTAAATTCGTCCAGCCACCCCTCAAGTACCCATTTCGCCCCAAATACATCCAATAAATACATATTATGAGGAAAGACGTATAAATACGTATTATGAGAAGATTACTTACCACACAGATTTTATTATAAATCATTGTCATACTTAGCCTAGCCTAGGCTAACATCGTCTAGGCTAGGCAATTCAATCGCTTTCGTCCGACATGGACTGGTCTTTGCTGTGTTTTGAGCATGAAATTCCTTCATTGCTACCACGAGGCCAACCATCCCTATCACTAGATGTACTAGAGGTTATAATAAACGCGAGAGATAAGGGGTTCAGGCACAAAAAGGCTTGCAAACGGTTGTTTTGTCAACACAGATACTAGCTAAACTGCAAGCGTCTGCTTAGTGATGACGTCATACAAAGATGGCGGCATCTTGCGCATTTGACGATCGGATTTCGTCTCTAAACGGCAAGCTACTGGCAGATTCTTTCGTTATGTTAAAACAAAATTATTGTTTTTGTTTGTTTTCTAGTTTTATGTCGAGTTTTTCGTTATTTTTGCTATTTTTTCGGGTTTCGGCTGGGATTTTGATGCGAGGAATGAGGCTTTTGGCGCGAGAATTGAAATGGGGAATATTTGGTGTGTGGTGCGAGAATTGAATCAACGAAGACCGGTGTAGCGAGGATGGGGGCTCCACTGTAGGCTACTGGATATGGTAACAGAAAATTTATTGGTGCAAAATATAAAGGAAAATACAAGAAGAAGGGGAAATGATGAGGCATCCAGATTGGACCTAATGTTTACTAGAGACCCAGATGTAATTTTGATAATTTAATTTGACTTTATATTGTCCTTATCCCAATTTTGGTTTGTTTAGTTTGCAAGTTTTACATTTTAATTAATAAAATACTTACCACCTTTAGGCAAGAGCGATCACGTTGTAATGGACATAGAAATCCTATTGGGTTATTCCAATATGGAGGAGAGGGAGGAGCACAAGGAAACTAGGTTTGACTATGCAAAAGGAGACTACCAATCACTGAGACAATACTTTAGAGATGTTGACTGGAGTGAAATACATCAGAGAAATAGTGTAGACGAGAAGTATGGAGTATTTAAAACAATATATGAAGAAGGAGTTAATAAATATGTCCCTAAACAAGGTAATAGGTCAGCGAAGGAAAAGGATTGGTTTAATGAAAAATGTAGGAAAGCCAAGGAAAAGAGAGACCAAGCGTGGAAGGCAGCTAGAAAAAGGAAAGGAAAAAGAGAAACTTGAAACAGATACAAGAGATTAAGACATGTATATGCTACAATCAGGAGACAAGAAGCCAGAGAATATGAGAAGAACATTGTGAAAAAATGTGAGAGTGATCCTAAGCTGTTCTATAGGTTTATAATTAGTAAAATGAAGGTAAGGGATAGAATAGTGAGGTTGAAGGTTGAAGGGACCACTTATGATGACGACTAGAATATGTGTGAAATTATGAACAATTATAGGTTTGACTCCTGTAAGGAGATAAAGAAAACCTAATATTTAGTAGTGGCCCCGTAATCATTGACGAACATGCCTATTACATAAGGCATCCTCTTCAAACACTAATCCGCCGTAGTTTGAATCTACCGCGCAGAGCATTTAAAAACTGAGGAGCCTTCATCATGAGCGCACGCGACCTCACTCATGGCTTCAGTCATTATGAATTGGGTTCTCACTACGAAAAAACTTCGTAAAAAATAAAAACAAAAAGAAAATAAGAATAACTATCCAATAAGCTTTCCATCATATCGTGGATGTACTTGTGTGGATTTCTGACCAGACGCTGAATCAGGCGTCATTCCTCCTTCACTGACATATCAAGTAAACCAAAATCCTTAATACATCAACGAATGGGAAGGGGACGGTCGGGAGGGCCCCAGTCGTCAATGATTACGGGGCCACTACTAAATATTAGGTTTTCTTTATCTCCTTACAGGAGTCAAACCTATAATTTATTAGTGGCCCCTCCATCATTGACGAACATGCCTGATATCTAAGACTGGAGGGGGACATTCGTAATCATATCATAACTCTAGAAAAGCAGATAATAAAAACAACCACATAGTATTCTTACTTTTGAAAAAATTTAATACGGCGTAGGCCGGAAATATACAAGAAAAAGGGGTTCAGGCAGGTGCGTGCTTCAAAGAAGCCTGCCCGACAAAAATAGGTAACCCTGAAGATTCTGAACACAGATCTGTAGTTACAAAAGGCACCCCACTCAACGAGTGGTGACAAAAATAATAAGTTATAAGTTTATATGTGCACATCATAAACCCCAAAATACATGTGGAGATCAATTGCTAATGAACTCCATTGAACTAATGTTACATTGCTTTCGCAGCTAAAACTACTATAACAACACCGTTGTTTTGTACTAAACTTTGTACTAGCACAAATTCTCGCAGAGAAATTTTCATATCACATTTTAACCTTAAATTGTATCACAGCTCTCATACTCCGGCGGGGTCTAGGGTGTCCTATGTCAATTGACTGCACCCCCCCCCCCTTCCGTGAAAATAAACATAAGTGACTGCAGGGCCACCTAGACCCTCTGCCTTAAAGCTATACATGGTAAGGAAGGTTTGTCTAGAGCAACTGACAAGTATCTAGAGAGAAACGTATGATTAGACGCCCACAACTGTGTGGACGCAATATCTTCAACTGAAAAGTTTTTCAGGAAACGTAAAGAGGCCGCCCACTTGCGTAAATCGTGGGCCCTACCCACAACGCCGGGATTACTCTCTTTAATGACTTCTACCAGAAGAGAGGCTAATCGCCGTTTAAGTAAGCGTTTACTCGTACTCGCTACCCATAAAGCACCTTGGGGGTTATGAGGAGCTATTCTCAAATATTTGGTTAGAGCTTGCACTGGACATAAATTATGATGCACCTTTCCCCTTTTTAACGCCGGCACCGTGAACTCAGAAAACACGTGTGCACTATGCTCATTCTTGGCTACAAACGCCGGGGAGGGTGCAATGGAAATTGAATCATTAAGTCTACCAAACCTAAGACAATTAGGTGTGTTGCTCATCGCCGCCAGCTCAGACACTCTGTTTCCGGTGGCCAAAGCCAAAAGGAAAACTGCCTTCTTTAAGATTAAAGCAAAGTCTGCAGTATTTTGATACAGACGAGAATGAAGTAAAGACAAAGCTTTGTCCAGAGACCAAGTAGGCATGAGCTGACGGGGAGGTGGGCGGAGTTTAAAACACGCTCTCATAAATCCTGTTTCCTCCGCCACCGGTATGGATAGACCTGTAAGGTCGAAAAAGGGCACTCTAATCGCAGTTAAGTGATTCTTCAAAGTAACCACAGATAAACGTTTCTGCTCAAACAGATAGTTCAAGTAATTAAAAACCAATGCCACTGAGGGTACAGTTTGTTCCGTTCTAACAATCCAAGAAGTAAAAGCTTTCCAATGAGATTGATATTGTCGCTTAGTAGACTGAGTATATTGATTGAGCAATTTATTGGTCACATCCCTACCGTATGGTGCTAGCCACTTGGCCTCCTGAATGTCCATAATGCAAAAGTCAGCGAGGTCTCTAGGTTGCCAATCGTGTCTAAGTGGAAGTACCCGACCGGGAGCGATACCGGGTCCGGGCACCACATTATTAATTGCTGGTACCACACCTGCGCCGGCCACAGGGGCGCGATTAGCGAGACTAAGCCTCGATAAACTCGTAGTTTGTTCACTACGTGGCACATTAGTGACGCATCTGGCGGCGGAAACAGATAGATGGAGCTCCATCTGTTCCAGTCTGTCACTAGGGCGTCTGGCCCCCCTGCCGGCGTTATCGCCCGGCGGGTGAGGTATAGAGGGAGCTTGTGAGTCTCCTCGGACGCAAAAAGATCCACTTGTGGATGGGAGAGCTCCGCAATCATTAGGTCGAAAATGGGTTGCTTGAGCTCCCATTCTACTGTCGTGCTCTGTCTCCGGGACAGAGCGTCTGCCCAGACGTTCGCTACGCCTGGGAGATAAGATGCGTGAAGATAAATATCTAGACTGGTGGCTAGAACAAAAATCTCTTCCGACACGAGTAGCAACTTCCTTGACCTCGTTGACCCTTGTTTCTGAATACAGTGAACTGCATTCAGATTGTCCATTCTGAAGGCCACTGACTTGCCCCGTAACGCCGGGCCGTGAGCCTGAAGGAAATACAAGGGGACTAGTAACTCTTTGACATTTATGTGAGAGATTTCTAAGTGGGACCAAAGTCCCTGACCCTGGTGCCCCTGATTTGACTGAAATCCCCACCCTATGGTGCCTGACGCATCCGTGTCTACCCATACCGTTGGAGGAGGAGAGGTCCATGACATGATTGAGTGCAATGTTTCCCTCTTCGCCCAGACCGCTAGTAAGGTGTGGATTAATTTTGGTATGGGCCATAATTTTCCCGCCGGTAAGAGTGGGAAATATTTGTTGCCTTCCAATATTAATCGTTTTACTTTCAACCGGCCCAACTTGACAGTTAGCTGAATCCAGTTGAGAGAGCCGACCAGAGACTCCCAGACTCTTCGTGTCGTAGTCAGACTGTGAAGAAACCTGAACAGTTTCCTGCGAAACCTGTTGCGATTGTCCACACTCTGACTCAGAGTGAGAGCGGCGGTGTCCCAGACCAGCCCTATCCACTGAATTACTCTTGAGGGAACAAGGTTTGACTTTACCAGATTTACCTTGAAGCCTAGAGTTTTGACATGATTTAAAATGATATTGACATGTTTTATGCATAATTGTTGTGTCTCTGCCACCACCAGCCAGTCGTCTAGATACCACAACACTCTGATTCCCTGTTTTAACAACGGCATCCGGGCTTGCCGGACTAGTTTCGTGAATAATCGAGGTGCTAGGTTCAAACCGAACGGCATCCTCTGAAAAACAAAATTTTGGTGCCTGATCCTCAAGGCCAGAAACCTTTGAAATCTTTTGTTGACCGACACGTGCCAATAGGCGTCTGTCAGGTCTAGGGAACACATCCAGCCTCCCGGCGGAAGTGTTAGCCTGATTTGATGAACTGTTAACATTCTGAAAGACTCGTTGTAAATGTGAAGATTCAGATAAGACAGGTCTACGACCGGCCTCATCTGAACACTGTCCCGTTTGGGAACCAAAAACAGTTTTGACGTGAATACAGGGTAATCTGGAGGGACCGGGATGATGACATTCTTGGCAATCATCTCCTGGACCAGCAACTCCACCTCTAATGAAACACAATTTGCCGTTGTCGGCTGACGTAAGCGAGGTCGCCGGAGCCACTGCCAAGTGATGCCTTTGCGTGCCACCATCCGTGCCCAGGTTTTTAACGGCCATGCTTGGTGACACGTTCGGAACGACCCAGTTAGCAGACAAGGGTTCGCCGGCTGTACTTCCCTCGGTTCCTCCGGCTCTAAGATAGGCACTGGGAGTGAGAAAGACTTTAGTTTTTTATGGTGGGTTTGGTGGTGTTGGACGCTTCGCCGGCTGGCTGGTGTGGGCCGAAGACTGGCCCTGCCCCGGCTTATACTGGCCGCGTCCCCTCTGTCCTGAAAACCCTCTCTGTCTATGCCTGAACTGACCCAGGGGGGATTGGGAGGACTTAGGCGGAAGAAACGGCTTAGAACCCCCTGGCTGAGCTTTAGTAGGAGGCTTAGGTTTGGGGAAGTTAAATGCGGGTTTCTTAGCCTGTGCGGGACTGTGCTTCACGGCCTGTGCCATGTTAAACACTGTTCGCCATACATCAGGGGACATTAAAGAAGGTGTAAGTACTGGGGACATTACCACCTGGTTAGCAATGCGATCAGGCAGCTTGCGAACTAATGACATCCTAAGATCCTGTCGTGCTCGCACCGCCTCAAGTAAGGCTGTGCGTATGTCACCTAAGGATTGAATCGACGACTGAAGAATCAGACGCCGGGATAACTCAACTGATCTTCGAGCATCCGCGTCTGCGATTGCCTGAGTAGACCTGAGTAAAGACTTAGCCACCTGTTGAGAAACTATGTACTGTGAAAACAGGCGGAAAGCTTTTCCCCTTAGCCTAAATTCTCTGTCTAGGTGAGAAGGGGTAGGGGTAGTGAATGGTTCCTTTAGTTCACAAAGATTAATCTTAGGGGCAGCTAGAAAAGAAAATAAAGCTGACGGAACTCCGCCGGCAGAACCTACCGGCATGGAGAACCATGAATGTGTATCCTGAGGGATCTGGTGGGAAGATTTAGAAGTGAAAGTGGTTGCAAAGTTTTGAGCCTCTACCTCCCAATCCACCCAAGGTCCTGGTCCCAACTGTCCCACCTTCAACACTGGATTAGCTGTCTCGTCTGTGACGGTCTGTAAATCTAGTTCAGGAGTAAGAGCCGACAGAGCCTTAATATCATTAAACCCATCCAGCTTAGACCAGTCTGAAAAAAGTTTTGAAGCTGAGGCAGGGGGTAAAGCAGGCTTAGATGCATAAACAAAATAATCCTGATGATAATAATTAGGTATAGCCTTGATATTTACGTCCAAAACATTACCCAAGGCATCCAATGCCCTTAATTTCTTAGACTTATTTCCCTGGATAAACCACTCACGTGGTACCGGGAGTTCCCCTGACAAGGTAGGCTGGGCAAGCTCTGGCTTAGAGGGGTTCAAAGGGACCCATGACTCGTCTGGCCCATAAAGCAGGGGCATAGCTACCTTTCTAAGAGGCGCTTTGTCTAGAGGGGGTGGATTAACATCCGTAATGACCCTGACATTTGACGTAGTGAATGCCGCCGTAGCTGGCTTAGAGCTCCCTGCTGGTGACAGAGTAGGAGGGTTAGGAATCTTAGATAAATCGATTGACGTTATCAGAGGCCGTACCGCAGAACTTGTCAAGGGAGCCCCCAAGTCCATTGTGGGGTTTTCTCGTTGTTGATTAAAGAATTTTGATAGAGCATGAGTAAGTAACCCATCAATTTCTTGTGCTGTAACAAACTGGTTAGATGCAGAACTTTCAGGTGAATCAGTATTATCATGGGCGGCGTCCAGGCCTGAGCCTGACCCTTGTCCCTCCCTATCTGAAATTAATGACACTTCATCTTGTTCCTCCCGATCCTCCTGAGAAGACCCCGCCGAGGCAGGGGCACCTTGTTTCCAAGATAAATCAGGGATAGAGGATGGGGTCGCCGCGTCCCTGTGGACATCGGCTACTGTGTGACTCGTATGAGTCGGACGTGGATGGTCAGACCCTGGCTGAGCAAACCGCCAAACACCGAGGCTCTGGCCTACGCTCTCTTGAGAGTCTGAAACATTCTCAATTATTGAATTTCCTGAACTTTCCGTTTCTAGGGTTAAAATATCAATAGGTAAATCTTGTTTAGGGACAGGCGCTTCACTATACTCTGAGGCTGTAACAGAAACATTTTCAGGTGTAGAGGTACGATGAGATGCACTAGACTTAGTAGAATGTCGAGAGGACTTCTTATGGGAATCCTTTTTGGAGGATTTGTGGCTACGGTGTGACCGCGAACTAGACCTAGGTTTGGAAGAATCACCACCATGGCCACTGGGGGAAGCTTCAGTCTTACACTTCTTACTAGCCGGGGAAGAGGCCCGACTTGAAGACCGCTGTCTGAGGGGTGACCTTGACCTCGATCTCGCCTGCGACGAGGAGGTGGCTGCCGGGGGAGTAGGCTCTCTCGGGCGTTTAAACGTATCCACAGACGATACAGAACCCTGGCTAGTCTCTGTCGGCTTAAAACCCGTTACTCTAGAGGTACGTTTAGGGGGAGGGTGCTCTGACAGCAACTTATCCCAAAGTGGGACGTTGTCACATTGAAGTGACTTATGTGCGACAATGGTAGTGTAGGCCGACATTTGTTGTCTGACCTCTCTCAACGCTACCGCCGCGGTCTTGTCATTGTCACATAGGACTTTATTGGCTAATTGGGAGCAAAAGGAACAATTAAGTGTAACCCAGAGACCCCTTGAACGGTCTAGACATCTAACACACCTTATGCAAAGGGTATGCGCAAAAATTGGGATACCCGCGCAAGTAGGGGTAATGCACAGGGCAAAAACTGGGGCCACAGTAGCCATGACAGAGACTGGTGTGAGGAAACTACCGCCGGGTCTGTATTGGTCCGCCGGAGCTCAGCTCTGGAAAAATAAAGAAAAATTTCCAGGAATTAATGCTCATAAGGTTAACCCACGTGTTCGCATACAAGTGTTAATAACCCGCCGGGTAACGGGATGCAAAGACACAGCTAACACATCTCGCTACGCGGCTGGGTGTAAAGAGGCTAAACAAATCTTCTTAGCTAAAGAACATGAAGAATACCCTCTGATATAATGGTCCAGTATGGCACTTATAGTCTGTAGGAGGTGGTGACGTTATATGGTAAAGGATATAGAAGCAGTGGAGAAAGTGCAGAGAAGAGCTAGCAAGCTGGTACCAACGTTGAAGAACGCGGGTTATGAGCAGAGGTTGAGGACACTGGGACTTCCGACACTGGCATATAGGAGAAAGAGAGGGGATATGATAGAGACTTTTAAGATAGTGTCAGGAAAGTACGATGAGGATGTGTGTGAAGGTATCTTCTTGATGCGGGAGGGAACAAGAACGAGAGGACACTCTAAGAAAATTTACAAAGAAAGAAATAGGCTTGAGAAGGCGAAGAACTCATTTTGTGATAGAGTGGTAAATGAGTGGAACGCACTGCCCCAGTATGTAGTCGATTCCGAATCAATAAGGGAGTTTGAAAGTAATCTTGATAAAGCATGGGGAAGACAAGATTTGAAGTTTGATTATAAAACAAAAATACAGAATAGTAAAAATGTTGCGTCTGCTACCGCCGCCGCCAACACCGTGAACGACCGCAGCAGTGCAAGCACTGGTACTGAGCTGGATACACAGGCATAGTTTGCCTTTTTCCAGAGGATCTACTGTAAGAAACTGTAAGAAACTGTAAGTGACTGTCTCAAGATTCAATTTTGTAACAAAGCCCCCCCCTCATAAAGACGCCGGCCCTTGAAATATTTTAGTAGAATAGCCCAGGGCAGGAATATACGAGATCTGATTTTTTAACGAATTGTCCCAAACGATCGTCGTAAAAATAGAAGGCGGCGATACTGAAAGTATCACCCAATTAAGGTTAATCGAAATTGAATTTGTTTATAAATTCCTTAGTTCCTCCACTTAGGGGCACCCGCCGGGTGTGGGAATAGATTTGGTTAAACCTCACTGATCCTTCAATTGCCGTAAGAGTAAAGGCAGCGATCCAGGCGGCATTGCCTAAAACCCATTCCATAATAAATGTTCCTAGGCCTAGGGGAGATCATCCGGGTGGTGGAGTGGCAGTTGTCTACTCCACATCTCTGGTGAATATCTTGCAAATAAGCCATAACCCAGCCCCTCTTTATTATGAACTGTTGGAAGTGGAAATAAAACTCCATCAACAAATTCTAAGAATGGCAGTTGTCTATAGGCCTGGCCATCGTGGCACAGATAGGGGTTTTATGGAAGAGTTTGGGCAGTTTCTCGAGGAATTTTCTGCTAAAACCGGAAGACTTTTGATATGTGGAGATTTTAATTACTGGGTTGACAGCCCTCATCTGAAGCCATTCTCTCCTGAGTTCCTTGAGTTGACTGATCAGAACAATTTTGTAAATCATGTGTCCCACCCAACTCATATCTTAGGACACACCCTTGACTTGGTTTTCTCTCCTGTGGGTTGTGGTGTCCTGGATGTTGATGTTGAGAATGCTGACCCTAATACCTCTGATCATGCTTTGATTACTTTCAGCTTTGATTTCCCTAAGCCACTCACACATGAAAAAGTAATCAGATTTAGAAATTATAAAAATGCAGACCTAAATTTGGCTAGCAGTGAAGTAAAACAGTACTTGGGAAGTATTGATACTTCCAACCTTACTTCAGATGAGCTGGTGGAGGTGCATGGAAATGCACTTAAATTAGTGTTCGATCATCACTGTCCAGAAGTAGAGAAGAAAATCATAGTACGAGATGATTCGCCCTGGTATAGCACTCGAGTTAAATTTCTTAGAAGAGCGCGTAGAAGAGCTGAACGTGAATGGCGGAAAATAAAACAGACTCTACATGGTTGCAATATCTGTCAGCCAGAAGAGCTGTGGTCCACAAAATCAAAGATGAAAAGAAAGTGTATTATCAGGGAAAAGTTGACTCGTGTGGTAACGACCAGAGGAGGTTGGCTTCAATTGTAAACAGTTTACTTGGAAAAACAAGAGTCAGCTTAAGACCTTCTGTACCTGATGCTGAGTTGGCTGCCAACTTTGTGGCATTTTTTGCTGGCAAAATAACTCGCATAAGACAGGAACTGGATGATGCTTCTGTTGGTGAAGAACTTTCAGTTGTACTCCAACCCCGACACATTCCTAATAATGTCCTCTCATCCTTTCACTCAGTAGAGGTGGACATGATCTCGTCCTACATAAGAAACCTCAATAAAACATTTTGCCGTTGGATCCCATAAATGTTTCCAAGCTACAAGAGTCTATGATCACACAGTTGAGTTTATTTCCAAAATAATTAATAAGTGCTTCTCTGAAGGTAGCTTCCACATTCTGAAAAGCATGCACTGCTCCGACCTACTCTAAAGAAACCTGGACTTGATGTTGAGAACATGTTGAACTATCGTCCTGTCTTCATATCAAAGATATTAGAGCGTGCAATACTTGACCAATTACAACCACTACTTCAGCAGAATGAAACTATCCCAATTTTTCAGTCTGCTTACCGACAGCATCATTCAACTGAAACAGCATTGATTAGAGTACATAATGATCTAGTTGAGAACATTTGCAATGGTGTGGCCTCACTATTGGTCTTGCTTGATCTCTCTGCGGCTTTTGACACAGTGGATCACAAGTTGTTATTGAGTGATCTTTATGATTGTGGTGTGCGTGACTCCGCTCTCTTGCTTCTTGGGTCGTACTTGTCAGGTAGATCCCAGAGTGTGATGGTAAATCAAGTGGTCTCGGACTCGACACCCCTGCAGTATGGTGTTCCGCAGGGATCAGTTTTAGGTCCTATCCTATTTATAATTTATATTAGCAGTTTGTCTCTTTTGCTTCGTGCACATAATGTCACCTTTCACTTTTATGCAGATGACACCCAGATTTATGTGAGAATCACAAATATAGTTGATATACGGAGTAAGATGGAATTGTTGATGTCTGATATCAAGAAGTGGATGAGAGCGAGAAAACTTAAACTAAATGATGGTAAAACTGATATTCTCATCATCCGAGGAAATAGAAGAGCTGATGATATAGTAGGTGCCCTCTCCATCAATGTGGGTGGATCTCAGCTGCGACCGGCCCCAACTGTTCGAAATCTGGGTGTATATGTGAACTCCCGATTAGATTTCAAAGAGCATGTAAACCAGATAGTTAAAAGTTGTTACTTGCACATCAGAAATCTCTATTTGGTGAAGCCGTTTATAACCAGACATTGCCTCCTGACGTTGGTTCACTCATTGGTCTTCTCTCGTGTTGATTATTGCAATGCCCTGTTGGTGGTCCAAATTATATTTTGAAGAAAGTTCAGTCTGTTCTTAACAGGGCCGCAAGACTAATTTTTGGTGTTCCACCTAGAACTCCTACTACATCTCTTCACATAGAACTGCACTGGCTGCCAGTAAGAGCAAGAATAGAATTTAAGTTGTGTTTGGTGACTTTTAAGGTTCTCAAATTTGGTGAGCCTAGGTACCTTGCGGAGCTGCTCAGGCGCCCACCAGCACACCATGGTGTAGTTGTGCGTCATGACAATGACCCTTTTCGTCTTGATGAACCATGGGCTTTCCAGCAGTCTTCTTTCTTTGAGAGGTCTTTCTCCTACATGGCTCCGAGGTTGTATAACAGGTTGCCGCTGTCCATGAGACAACTGAGTTCTGTTGAATGCTTCAAGAGACAACTTAAGACTTTTCTCTTTGATAGAAGCTATGATCTTGAGAGAGGTGTCATGACAGATGGCTATAGAGTTTAGGCTATTTTGCCACTGCTAGTGATTGTTAAGTGTGTGTTGTATATAAGCCTTCTTTTGATGCATTGATTTTTGTTCTTTTTTCTTTCTCTTTTCGAGCGCTAGTGAATTCTTCGGAAAAATTGGCGCTTATGAGAAATAAGTAACATGCTTATTATTAACATGCTTATTATTATACACAGAGTATCACTCAAATGGATTGGTTAACTATATGAGACCTAAGTCGTTTTATCCCACCCTGCTCAGGTGCACCCGCCGGGTGAGAAGTCTAAAAGTTAACCCCACAAGTTCCTGACCCCACTTCTTTGTAAAAGATCGCCGGGGAGGAACGCCTAAACAACAGCTAGGTTTTCCATGTGGTTGTCGTAAACCAGGTAGAAAAACCTATAAAAAACGAGTGTTCTCAAGAACGTCGTTTCTTTATATATATCTATATATATATGTAAGGATGGGTACAGCCATCCCGCCGGGAATTTAAAGGAGGCCTGAAACCAGGCACCCACAGAGACGCAGTCCTGGAGAGCCACAGACACCTCCCCACGCCGGGGAACCAGCCAGAGTTAAAAACCACGTGTGGCCCAACACTGCTCATCGGTCAGGATTGTTCATGGTGAAACCGAGAAAAAACCCGCCGGAAGGCAAACCCCACCCTGAACAGACACCATCTGAACAATACGACACGAGGAGAGACACGCACGACTAACCAAGGTCACAACATAATCCGTGGAATTAGCCAATACACAACTAAACCAGGAAACAAATATAGTCCGAGGAATTAGCCAATACACAACTAAAACCCGGATACACATGACACAGTAGGGCATATTTATAAAATAAATAATAACACTAGACATGTGGCAAAGCTACGAGCGGCTGGCTAGGCCTAGGTAGACGGCATGAAAATAGTTGAAATATAAACACACTGGAATATCACAACAGGAACCACCGCCAACACACCACCGAAGCGATAACTTCCCACCCCGGGAAGCCTGACACGGACCCAGAAAAAACTTCACTAAGTGAAGAAAAATACGCTGGGAACGTCAGCAAACACACAGCTTACCTCATCAGAAGGATAAAAGGCAGCAATAATTAACGCGTAATGAAAGCCGCCTGCATCACCAACTAACACAACTGTGAAAAGTTCACGTGTCCACAACAGGACCACGAGGGTACATCCGAAATAGATGCCCCATACATACGACCCAAAATACACTGCACTGCGGGCAACCAGCCCAGGACACTCCTGCTACGCCTATCCTAACCTTACTCGATACATCCTAGAGTAAACAAATGAGAAAAAACTCACTAGGGACGCAACGAATGCGGAACCAGCGGAGCCTGAAAGGTACGTCCGGGCAGGCTGAGCGCAGAGCAAAGAAGGAGGAATGACGCCTGATTCAGCGTCTGGTCAGAAATCCACACAAGTACATCCACGATATGATGGAAAGCTTATTGGATAGTTATTCTTATTTTCTTTTTGTTTTTATTTTTTACGAAGTTTTTTCGTAGTGAGAACCCAATTCATAATGACTGAAGCCATGAGTGAGGTCGCGTGCGCTCATGATGAAGGCTCCTCAGTTTTTAAATGCTCTGCGCGGTAGATTCAAACTACGGCGGATTAGTGTTTGAAGAGGATGCCTTATGTAATAGGCATGTTCGTCAATGATGGAGGGGCCACTAATAAATACACTACACTCAGTATATACTAAAGATGATAACTTTGAAGAAGTACCGGTAGGTGAAATTGGTGATAAACTGGGAGAGATTAATTTTCTCCCAGAGGAGCTAGTAGAAATAATGAAAGGACTAGATGTGAAAAAAGCAGTGGGACCTGACAAAGGTACAGCATGGTGGACAGAAGAGGTAAGAATAGCTGTGGAAGAAAAGAAGAAAGCATATAGAGAGTGGTTGGGTAGTAGAGGGAATGAAGATTCCGAGAGACAGAAACGAGCGAGGTACGTGGAGAGTAAGAGGGTGGTGAAGAGAGTAGTGAAGGAAAGTAAGAGAAGAGTAGATGAGGAATTTGGAAGGAATCTGAGTGTAAAATGGAGGGAGAGTAAGAAACTGTTCTGGAAAGAAGCCAAGAAAGTAGGGGAGGGAAGAAAGGAAAACAGTAGGGGGGGGAAAGAAAAGAAGGGGAGAATGCTAGCCGAGAAGCAAGAGAGAGTCGAAAGATGGAGGGAGTACTTCAGTGAGTTGCTAAATGAAAGGAATGAAGAGCCAGCAAACATAGCTGGATATGGTATGGGAGGGAGAAGAAGAGAAGTAGTGGAGGAGGAGGTGGGGATCAGGAGGTCAGAAGTGTGGGAAGCCATGAAAAGAGTGAAGTTGGGGAAAGCACCAGGAACAGATGGAGTGTGTGGGGAAATGTTGAGGTATGGTGGTGAGATAGTGATAGAATGGGTATGGAAAATGTGCAAACTAGCATGGGAGAAGGGGAGTGCACCCGATGACTGGAAGACTGGCATAATAGTCCCCCTATATAAGGGCAAAGGGGGAAAGAGGAGTGTGTGGTAACCACGAGGAATATGTCTTCTAAGCGTAGTAGGGAAGGTATACAGTAGGGTAGTGATTGAGAGAGTGAGAGTGAGAACGGAGAAATGGATAGGCGACGAGCAGGGAGGTTTTAGGAAGGGAAGAGGATGTGTAGATCAGATTTTTACCCTGAATTGTGTTGTGGAGAAGTATCTGGAGAAGAAACAAAAGGTGTATGTTGCCTTTATGGACTTGGAGAAGGCCTATGACAGAGTGGATAGAGAAGGTTTGTGGAAAGTACTTAGAATATACGGAGTAGAGGGCAAGTTGCTGAAAGCAGTGAAGAGCATGTATGAGGGTGCAAAGGCGGCAGTACGTGTGGAGAGTGAGCAGAGCGAGTTCTTTGACCTGAATGTTGGTTTGAAACAGGGGTGTGTGATGTCCCCGTGGTTGTTTACTGTATATATGGATGGAGTCATGAAAGAAATACTATCAAGAGCAGTGGATGTTGGTGTATCGCTGAAAAGGGAGGGAATTGAGTGGAAGCTACCTATACTGCTGTTTGCGGATGATACAGTTCTGATGAGTGATAATGAATGGGAGTTGCAGGGTCTGGTAAATGAGTTGGAACAGTGTGCGAAAAACGGAATTTGAAGGTAATACGGGAAGAGCAAGGTTATGGTCTTCGAAAGGGGTGAAGTCACAGAGTGTGAGGTGAAGCTGAACGGTCAGGCTATGGAGATCGTCAACTCTTTTAAGTATCTGGGCAGTGTGTTGAGTAAAGATGGGACTATGGATGAAGAGGTGCGGGAGAGGGTACAACAGGGGAAGAGGGTTGTAGGAACGCTAAAAGCAGTAACAAGAAATAGGGTGGTCAGTATGGAAGTGAAGAAGTCCTTGCATGACAGTGTGGTAATCCCGACACTGACTTACGGAAGCGAAGCATGGACGTTGGTGAGACTCAGACCAAGAGTGAGAGCAGTAGAAATAAATTACTTAAGGAGTGCGTGCGGAGCTACATGGAGGGATAGACAGACTAATGAGGAAGGAAGAAGGAGGTGTGGTGTGGAGGTAGATGCTGGAAAGTGTGAAAAGGAACAACTTGAGATGGTTCGGCCATATGGAACGTATGGAAAGCGAGAGAATGACTAAGAGGGTGTACGAGAGCGAGGTGGAGGGACAGAGGGGGAGAGGTAGACCGAATATGAGGTGGAAGGATGGAGTGAGGAACTACATGAACGAAGGCGGTGCTGGTTGGGGGGAGGGGCGTCGACTGACTGGGGACAGAGGTGCATGGGGGCGGTTCGTTCGTGGCCACCCCTTCGGGGATCGCGGCGTCAGGCAATAGATAGATAGATAGATAGACCTGACAATGTAGCGGGATGGATTTTGAAAGAATGTGCTGACGAACTAGTGAAACCCTTACATGAGATAATGAAATACTCTCTGGAAGTGGGAAAATTACCAATGGACTGGAAGAGAGCCAACATTGTACCGATTTATAAAGGTGGGAACAGGGAACATCCATTAAATTATCGACCTGTGTCACTTACTAGTACTGTATAGTGTGCAAAATCTGTGAGAAAATAATTAAGAAAAGATGGATGATTTACTTGGAAAAGAATAATCTACTATCTAATAGGCAATTTGGATTCAGGGAGGGTACCTCATGTGTTACAAATTTACTCAGTTTTTATGACAGAGTGGTGGTTGACATATTACAAGAGAGAGATGGATGGGTGGACTGCGTATATATTGACATGAAGAAAGCTTTTGACAGAGTATCGCATAGCAGGCTGAAGTGGAAATTAAACGAGTATGGAGGGATTCAGGGGAGTTTGTTAAATTGGCTGGAGGACTATCTTTCAGGGAGACAGATAAGGACTACTATCAGAGATAAATTTTCTATGTGGAAAGATGTCACAAGTGGAGTTCCACAGGGAGCGGTGCTGGCTCCCATAATGTTTCTAATATACATTAACGACATGCCAAAGGATATAAATCTATCTATCTATCTATTGCCTGACGCCGTGATCCCCGAAGGGGTGGCCACGAACGAACCGCCCCCATGCACCTCTGTCCCCAGTCAGTCGACGCCCCTCCCCCCAACCAGCACCGCCTTCGTTCATGTAGTTCCTCACTCCATCCTTCCACCTCATATTCGGTCTAGCTCTCCCCCTCTGTCCCTCCACCTCGCTCTCGTACACCCTCTTAGTCATTCTCTCGCTTTCCATACGTTCCATATGGCCGAACCATCTCAAGTTGTTCCTTTTCACACTTTCCAGCACATCTACCTCCACACCACACCTCCTTCTTACTTCCTCATTAGTCTGTCTATCCCTCCATGTAACTCCGCACGCACTCCTTAAGTAATTCATTAAATGCATATATGAATATGTTTGCAGATGATGCCAAGATCATGAAGCGTATAGAAGATGAAAACAGTGGTAGGGAATTACAGAGGGATTTGGATAGGATAGATCAATGGAGCAAGAAGTGGAAAATGGAATTCAACACAAATAAATGTCATGTAGTGGAAATGGGAGTAAGTAAAAGAAGGCCTCATGTGGAATATAAGTTAGGAGAAAACACTATTAACCCATCAGAGAAAGAAAAGGACTTAGGGATAACTGTTAGGGGTGATCTTTCACCTGAGAATCATATTAATAAGATAGTGGGAGAAATATATGGACTGCTAAACAGAATAAAAATAGCCTTTAACTATATAAACGAGGAGATGCTTGAGAAAATAATAAAAACATTGGCGAGACCAAGACTGGAGTATGCGGCAGTGGTGTGGGCACCACATCTAAAGAAGCATATAAAGAAGCTGGAGAAGGTTCAGAGAGCTGCAACTAGGATGACACCAGAACTGAGAGAATTACCATATGAGGAGAGATTAAATAAATTAGATTTACCATCTCTAATGGATAGGAGGGAGAGAGGCGATATGATTATGATGTACAAATGTGTGAAAGGACTCGAAAAGGTGGACAAGAAGGGTTATATTGTGAAAGATTATAGGTTTGACTCCTGCAAGGAGATAAAGAAAACCTAATATTTAGTAGTGGCCCCGTAATCATTGACGATATGCCTATTACATAAGGCACCCTCTTCAAACACTCATCCGCCATAGTTTTGAATCTACCGCGCACAGCATAAAAAATTTGAGGAGCCTTCATCGTGAGTGCACGCAACCTCACTCATGGTTCAGTCATTATGAAATTGGGTTCTCACTACGAAAAAACTTTGTAACAAATAAAAAACAAAAAGAAAATAAGAATAACTATTCCTAAGCTTTCCATATACTCGTGGATGTAATTGTGTGGATCTCTGACCAGACGCTGACTCAGGCGTCATTCTTCCTTCACTGACATATCAAGTAAACCAAAATCCTTAATACATCAACGAATGGAAAGGGGATGGTCGGGAGGGCCCCAGTCGTCAATGATTACGGGGCCACTACTAAATATTAGGTTTTCTTTATCTCCTTGCAGGAGTCAAACCTATAATTTATTAGTGGCCTCTCCATCATTGACGATATGCCTGATATCGAAGACTGGAGGGGGACATTCTTAATCATATTATAACTTTTAGCAAAGGCAGATAATCAAACAACCACATAGTATTCTTACTTTGTAAAAAAGATATATATTTGGCGCATAAACTTTATACAGCACAATTTATATAAAAAGGGGTACAAGCAGGAGTGTGCTTCAAAGAAGCCTGCTTGATAAAAATGGTGTTAACTCTGAGATTCTGAGAACAGATCTGCCAGTTAACAAGGCACCCCACTTAAATTAAGTGGTGAAAAATAAAACTTATAAGTTTACATGTGCACATATAAACCCCATACAATTAGTGGATATATCTTGCAAAATATAACCAATGCTTAAATTAGATTGCTTCTCAGCCCAAAAATTACTTACAACAACACTGTTGTTTGTACTAAAATTGTACTAGCACCATTTCCTGTAATGAATAGTACAGAGAAATTTAAATATCACAACACCCATAAACAGTATCACAGCTCTCATATTCTGGAGGGGTCTAGGGTGTCCTATGTTACACTGACTGCACCCCCCCCCCCCCCTCCTTTTCTTGAAATTAAACAATAAGTGACTTAGGGGCCACCTAGACCCTTTGCCTTAAAGCTATACATGGCAAGGAAGGTTTGTCTAGAGCTACTGAGAGGTAACGAGTCAAAAACGTATGATTAGAGGCCCACAACTGTGTGGACGTAATATCTTCAACAGAAAAATTCTTAAGGAAACGTAACGAAGCCGCCCACTTGCGTAAATCGTGGGCCCTACCCACAACGCCGGGATTACTCTCTTTAATGACCTCGACCAAGAGAGAAGCCAGTCTACGTTTCATCAAGCGTTTACCCGTACTTGCTACCCATAAAGCACCGTGGTGATTTAGAGGTGCCACTCTCAAATATTTGGTTAGAGCTTGCACTGGACATAAATTATGGTGTACCTTTCCCCTTTTCAACGCCGGCACCGTGAACTCTGAAAACACGTGTTCACTGTGCTCATTCTTGGCTATGAACCCTGGGGAAGGTGCAATGTGAATACACTCATTAAGCCTACCAAACCTGAGGCAATTAGGAGTGTTGCTCATCGCCGCCAGCTCAGATACTCTGTTCCCGGTAGCCAAGGCCATAAGGATTACTGCCCTTTTTGAAAGTAATGTAAAATCTGCAGTATTTTGGTACAGACGGGAATGAAGTAAAGACAATGACTTGTCCAGAGACCAGGTAGGCATGAGCTTACGGGAAGGTGGGCGAAGTTTAAAACATGCCCTCATAAAACCCTTTTCCTCCGCAACTGGTATGGAGAGACCGGTAAGGTCCAAAAACGGTATCCTAATCGCTGTTAAGTGATTTTTTAACGTTACTACAGATAAGCGTTTTTGCTCGAACAGATAATTTAAATAATTAAACACCAAAGCCACCGAGGGCACAGTTTGTTCTGTTCTAAGAATCCAAGAAGTAAAAGCTTGCCAATGCGATTGATACTGTCGCTTAGTAGACTGGGTATATTGATTCATGAATTTATTGGTCACGTCTCTACCATATGGTGCTAGCCATTTGGCCTCCTGAATGTCCATAATGCAAAAGTCAGCGAGGTCTTTAGGTTGCCAATTTTATCTAAGTGGAAAAACCCCACCGGGAGTGATACCGGGTCCGGGCACCACGTCTTCAATTGCTGGTACCACAACTGCGCCGGCCACAGGGGAGCGATTAGCGAGACTACGCCCCGATAATCCTGTAGTTTGTTTACTACGTGGCACATTAGAGACGCATCTGGCGGCGGAAACAGATAAATGGAACTCCACCTGTTCCAGTCTGTCACCAGTGCATCTGGCCCGCCCGCCGGCGTTATCGTCCGGCGGGTGAGGTACAGTGGGAGTTTGTGAGTCTCCTCTGATGCAAACAAATCCACTTGTGGATGGTAAGGCTCCGCAATCATTTGGTCGAAAATGGTTTGCTTGAGCGCCCATTCTACTGTTGTGCTCTGTCTCCGAGACAGAGCGTCTGCCCAGACGTTTGCTACGCCTGGGAGATAAGATGCGTGAAGCTGAATGTCCAGCCTGTTGGCTAGAATAAAAATCTCTTCTGACACGTTTAGCAACCCCCGAGATCTCGTCGACCCTTGTTTCTGAATACAGTGAACTGCATTCAGATTGTCCATTCTGAAGGCCACCGCCTTGCCCCGTAAAGTAGAGCCGTGAGCCTGAAGGAAATATAAGGGGACTAGTAATTCTTTGACATTGATGTGGGAGATTTCTAAATGGGACCAAAGCCCTTGACCCTGGTGCCCTTGGTTTGACTGAAAGCCCCAACCTATCGTTCCTGACGCATCCGTGTCTACCCATACCGTCGGTGGAGGAGAGGTCCATGACATGACTGAGTGTAATGTTTCCCTCTTCGCCCAGACCGCTAGTAAGTTGTGGATTAATTTTGGTATGGGCCATAATTTTTTCGCCGGTAATAGCGGAAAATATTTGTTGCCCTCCAATATTAAACGTTTGACTCTTAACCGGCCCAACTTTACTGTTAGTTGAATCCAGTTGAGAGAGCCGACCAGAGACTCCCAGATTCTCCGTGTCGTAGTCAGACTGTGAAGGAACAGAAACAATTTCCTGCAAAATCTGTTGCGATTGTCCACACTCTGACTCAGAGTGAGAGTAGCTGTGTCCCAGACCAGCCCTATCCACTGAACTACTCTTGAGGGAACAAGGTTTGACTTTACCAGGTTGACCTTGAACCCTAGAGTTTTGACATGTTTTAATGTTATGTTGACATGATTTATGCATACGTGTTCCGTCTCTGCCACCACTAGCCAGTCGTCTAGATACCACAAAATCCTGATCCCTTGCCTTAACAAGGGCATCAGGGCTTGCCGGACTAATTTCGTGAATAAGCGAGGTGCTAGGTTCAATCCAAACGGCATCCTCTGAAAGACATAAGTCTGATGCTTTATTCTTAAGGCCAGAAACCTTTGAAATCTTTTGTTGACCGAGACGTGCCAATACGCGTCCGTCAGGTCTAAAGAACACATCCATCCTGCCGGCGGAAGTGTTAGCCTGATCTGGTTTACTGTTAGCATCGTGAATGACATGTTGTGAATATGTAGGTTCAGATAAGACAGGTCTATGACTGGTCTCATCTGAACACTGTCCCTTTTGGGCACTAGAAATAGTTTGGATGTGAAAACTGGGTAATTTTGAGGAACCGGGATGATGACATTCTTGGCGATCATTTCCTGGACTAGTGATTCCACCTCTAATGAAACTAAATTTGCCTTTGTCGGCTGACGTAAACGAGGTCGCCGGAGCCACTGCCAGGTGATGCCCTTGCGTGCCACCATCCTCGCCCAAGTATTTACTGGCCATGCGCGGTGGCACGTCTGGAATGACCCAGTTAGCAGACAAGGGTTCGCCGGCTGTACTACTCTCCGATCCACCCGCCGTGAGACCGGCCCTGGGAGTGAGAGAGACTTTAGTTTTTTTATGGTGGTGGTGGTGGTGGTGTATGCTTAGCCGACTGGCCGGCGTTGGCAGAAGACTTGCCCTGGCCCGGTCTGCTATAGTTCCGTCCTTTATGACCTGCAAACTTACCTTGCTTATACCTGTACTGACCTTGGAGGGAAGTGGCCTTAGGTATCTGAAAGGGCTTTGACCCACCCGGCTGAGCTTTTGCGACTGGCTTGGGTTTGGGAAAGTTAAAAGCAGGTTTCTTAGAAGGGGTGGGACTGTGCTTAAAGGCCTGAGCCATATTGAAAACAGTTCTCCACACATCAGGGGACATTAAAGAGGGAGTTAGCACCGGTGACATGACCACTTGGTTCGCTAGTCTGTCAGGAAGTTTCCTCACCAGGGATATCCTAAGATCCTGTCTCGCCCGCAACGCCTCGAGCAAGGCTGTGCGTATATCCCCCAACGACTGAATCGAAGTCTGAAGGAGTAATCTCCGAGATAGTTCAACCGATCTCCTGGCTTCCGCGTCCGCGATTGCCTGAGTGGATCGTAACATAGATTTTGCCACCTGGTGCGTAACGATGTACTGGGAAAAGAGTCTATACGCCTTCCCCCTTAGCCTAAACTCCCGGTCTAGGTGAGCTGGTGAAGGCGTAGTGAAAGGATCTTTAAGTTCGCATAGATTGATTTTGGGGGCAGCTAAAAAGGCAAACAAAGCAGATGGGACTCCGCCGGCTGAGAAGACTGGCATAGAGAACCAAGAATGGCTGTCCTGAGGGATCTGGTGGGAAGATTTCGAGGTGAAGGTGGTCGCAAAGTTCTGAGCCTCTACCTCCCATTCCACCCAAGGTCCTGGACCCAACTGCCCCACCTTTAACACTGGATTAGCGGCTGTGTCTGTGACCGTTTGTAAATCTAATTCTGGAGTGAGAGCTGACAGTGCTTTTATATCATTAAAACCGTCATGCTTGGTCCAGTCAGAAAACAGTTTTGAAGCTGAGGCAGGGGGCAGTGCAGGCGTAGCTGTATACACAAAAAAGTCATGGTGATAATGGTTCGGAATGGCCTTAATATTAACATCAAGTACATTACCCGCAATATCCAAGGCTCGTAACTTTCTAGATTTATTTCCTTGGATTACCCACTCACGTGGCACTGGAAGTTCTCCTGACAAAGTGGGCTGCGCCGTCTCTGGCTTAGTTGGGATCATTTGAACCCATGAGTCATCTGGACCGTATAAAAGGGGCATAGCTACCTTTCTTAACGGTGCTCTATCCAGCGGGGGAGGATTCACATCTGTTACCACCCTTACATTAGAAGTAGTCAGTGCCGCCGAAGCAGGCCTAGCGACTATATTAGGTGATATAGAGGGAGGGTGCGGAATCTTGGTCAAAGCAATAGAAGCGATCAGAGGCCGAACACTTGCACTTGTCATGGGAGCTCCCAGGTCCACTGTAGGAGTCTCTGGCTGTTGGCCAAATTTTTTTGTTAGAGCCGTAACTAACAACCCATCTATTTCCTCCGCCGTGACAAATTTGGCGGATGAAGAACTCAGAGGTGAATCATTCCTCTCTTGCGGGTCGTCTAGAACTGAACCCGACTCTTGCACTTCCATGTCAGAGATTATAGACAGCTCATCCTTGTCATCTGGCCCATCATGAGAGGGTTCCACCGAAGCCGGAACCTCGTCTTGGTGCCAAGTTAAATCAGGAATGGATGATGGGATCGCAGCGTCCCGGTGGACGTCCGTCCGTACCTGTGGCTCCTGAACCAAATGTGGGCCTTCATGCCCTGGTTGGGAATAACACCATACACCCAGGCCTTGGCCCGAACTCCCTTGGGAGTCAGATACACCCTCAACCACTGAGCCCCCACTAGATTCTTGTAAAGGGCGATCACTGCCTACCGAACTCTCTAACTCTAAGTAAGTAATATCCATTGGTAACCTGTCCGCCGGCAACACCCCCACCACAGTCTCTGACTCCACTCCCGCCTCATCAGATTGGATACTAGATAAGTCGGGAGTAGAGGCAAAAAGTGAGGCACGAGGCTCCGGCGAACGCCGGGAGGCCTTTCGTTCCTTAGAATCTTTCCTGGAAGATTTATGGCTCGGTGTGACTTAGATTTGTCACTGCTCTTAGACTTTTCCGATCTTTCACTAGAGCTGTCCTTGGACTTTTCCTCTTTACTCCTCTTTCTTGCTGGTGAAGAGGAATGACTAGGCGGCTGTTGTCGGAGGGGAGACCTGGACCTGGACCGCTCCCGTGACGTGGAGGCTGTCACCGGGGGTGTGGGTTCACGAGGTCTCTTAGAATTTGTAGGGACCAGAGAAAGTGCTGTACCCTGCCCAGTCTCTGCCGACTTACGTACAGTTACTCTAGCGGGACGTTTAATAGGGGGGTGCTCAATTAGTAATTTATCCCAAAGAATTACATTGTCACATTGCAGCGCTTTATGAGCCACTGTGGTTGCATAACATGACAACTGCTGCCGGACCTCCCTCAAAGCGACCGCCGCGGATCTACTATTGTCCCGCAACACTTTGTCACTCAATTGAGTACAGAAGGTACAGTTCCCCGTTACCCACAAACCCCTTGAGCGATCTAAACATTTAACACATCTAATGCAAAGAGTGTGTGCAAAGATAGGGATACCTGATCAGGAGGGAGCAATACACAAGGCAAAAACAGGGTCTATGGTAGCCATGACAGAGACTGGTGGAAAACACGAACCCACCCCCGGTTTTACTCCAGGTTCTCGAAATTCTCGCCGGAACTCAGCCCTGGAAAAAAAGAAAAATTTCCAGGAATTAATGCTCATAAGGCTACACCAACATGTTCGAACACAAGTGTTAGACAACCCGCCGGGTAACGAGACGTAATACACAACTATCCCGGCTCGCTACGCGGAGGGTTCATGAATAAAAGATTTCAGAATATCTTAACTTTGTCCAAAAGATTTATGTATATCCTCTGACATAATATAAAGACCAGCATGGCTTTTTATAACTGACGCAGTCTTCCCAGTGGTGTTTGTTAAGTTCTTACTGGAAAAACCACCCTCAAAGACGCCGGCCCCCGTATTATCTCGCAGATCAAAAACTGGAAAGCCTGTCTTAATGCTAGATCGGCTTCTCCCGAAGCGTTCTAGATCGCCGTATGTTGAATGGCGGCGATACGTATCGTATCCCTCGATTGTCTGGTTAACTCCACTGAATTATGCAAATCCGTTAATCCTACCCTCCCAAGGTGCAACCGCCGGGTGTGAATTTTAACGTTAACCTCAAAATTCCTATCCCCACTTCTTTGCAAAAGATCGCCGGGGAGGAAAGACCAATCAACAAACAGCCTAGTTTTACTGGCTTTGCAAAAACCGGGAAAAACTCAACTCAACAAGTGTCCGTATGAACACTTAGTTAAATGGGTAAAGCCATCCCGCCGGGAAACACAGTACGCCTGAACACAGGCCCAACACAGAGACGCAGTCCTGGAGAGCCTCAGGCCACCACTCGCCGGGGAACATAAGCCTTTTTTAACCACGCGTGATTAAAATTCGGCCACCAGCCGGGTTTTCATGCCCGCCGGAAAAGGCAACCCACACCGTTCAGATTCAATCTGAACGCACCAAATAGACCGTGGAATTAGCCAAAGCACAACTAACCCAGGACACACAAATAGTCCGTGGAATTAGCCAATACACAACTAATCCAGGACACATATATAGTCCGTGGAATTAGCCAATACACAACTAAACCAGGACACACATGACACAGTAGTACATATTTATAACATAAAACAATAACACTTGTACAT
Source organism: Paralithodes platypus (assembly GCA_032716605.1). Taxonomy (NCBI): domain Eukaryota; kingdom Metazoa; phylum Arthropoda; class Malacostraca; order Decapoda; family Lithodidae; genus Paralithodes; species Paralithodes platypus. The sequence goes on along the minus strand of CM064490.1, from coordinate 525,460 downwards.
GTGGCAAAGCTACGAGAGGCTGGCTAGGCCTAAGCAGACGGAAATACACAGTAAACATGTCGTAATATAAACAAAAAGCACTGAATTATATCACAACAGGAACCACCGTCAACACACCACTGTAGCAAAAACTTCCTGGCAAAGGAAAGAACTGACTCGGGACCCAGAAAAAACTTCACTAAGTGAAGAAAAATACGCTGGGAACGTCAGAGAATAAAAAGCTACCTCATCAGAAAGATAAAAGGCAGCAATAATAATGCGAAATGAAAGCCGCCTGCATCACAAAGCTAGCTAACCGTGAAAAAGTTCACATGTCCACAACAGGACCACGAGGGTACACCCGAAATAGATGCCCCAAACACACGACCCAAAATACACTGCACTGCGGGCAACTCGCCCAGGACACTCCTGCTATGCATATCCTAACCTTACTCGATACATCCCGAAGTAAACAAATGAGAAAAAACTCACTAGGGACGCAACAAATGCGGAACTAGCGGAGCGTGGGGAGGCACGTCCGGGTCGGTTGAGCGCAGAACAGAGAAGGAAGAATGACGCCTGAGTCAGCGTGTGGTCAAAGATCCACACAAGTACATCCACGAGTACAGTAAAAGTCCTTTAATCCGACGACCGATGATTCGAATCTCCCAATAGTCCGAATTTTTCAATTTGAGGCCAAATCCGAATTCACCCAATGGTCCGAATTTCAAGAAGTCCCAAAGTCCCCTTTTTGAGGCATTAGTCCAGTCAAATGACACATAATGGAGCACACACATATCATATGTTCATGAATTCACTTTAAAAGTTTACCATTGTCATTGTAGCCTATTACCTACTTCAAAACATTCAGATTAATGGTCAAAGGAAGCTACTGATATATACGTAAACACCACATCGTCTGCTAGAGAGTTTGTTTTGCTCTTGAATGCATCCTTGGGACGCTCCGATGCGCTACTGGCTTGCACCGCATTTTCTGCAAGCGCATTCAGTCTTGCGCTTGAAAACGCACCTTTGGACGTTCTGATACGCTACTATTTATAGTTCAGTGATCGGAGCGTCCCAAGGGTGCTTTCAAGACAACAAGACAAGGGTGCTTTCAATACAATATAATATAACAGAGCACGTCACAAAAGGAAAATTACAAGAACCTCTCAGGGAAGTGCCGTTGTTAAGGCATTACTTCCCGAACCACATCTGATCTGATCTTCAAGAGCAAGACAAACTCGCTAGTAGACGGAAGAAGAAGAAGAAGACGATGCGGACATATGGTGTTTACTTTTATATCGGCAGATTCCTTTGACCATTGAATGTTTTGAAGTAGGTAATAGGCTATAATAACAATGGTAAACTTTTGAAGTGATTTCATGAACATATGAGCCGATATGTGTGCACCATTGTGTCATTTGGGTGGCCTAATGCCTCAATGTTTTCGTCAGGCCACAGGTTCATAGGGGTAAAGTCCGAAAATCCGAAAAATCCACTAATCCGAACGAGGGCCGTTCCGCTGCCCTTCGGATTAACGGAAGTTTACTGTATATGGAAAGCTTAGGAATAGTTATTCTTATTTTCTTTTTGTTTTTTATTTGTTACAAAGTTTTTTCGTAGTGAGAACCCAATTTCATAATGACTGAACCATGAGTGAGGTTGCGTGCGCTCATGATGAAGGCTCCTCAAATTTTTTATGCTCTGCGCGGTAGATTCAAAACTACGGCGGATGAGTGTTTGAAGAGGGTGCCTTATGTAATAGGCATATCGTCAATGATGGAGGGGCCACTAATAAATAATGGTAGAACTAGGGGGCATAGATATAAGCTAATGAAAGGAAGATGTAAAGGAGATGTGAGAAAGTATAGTTTCCCTTACAGAAGTATAAGTAAATGGAATCAGTTGGAAGAGGAAGTGGTGTGTGCAAAAAACATTCATATTTTTAAGGCAAAGTTGGATAATTGTAACTCAGGAAGCGGGACAATACGAGCCTAAAAAGCTCAACTCCTGTATACAACAAATAGGTAAATACACACACACACCTCTGCACCCACACTCCCGAAAATCAGCTGATCTAGCAAGCTGTTTACAGCGCTCGTCAAATAAACTCACCTAAACTTGAGTATAAGGATATTTTGTGTTGTCCTGTATTATAATGCAGTATTAAAATAATTTGAGATTAAAATCAAGTGAAGATATTTCGAGTGATAAGAATAATTCAAGCGATAGTGAATGCGAGTGGATGTTGTTGTTTTTCCCCAAGCTGCCTGGCCGAACAGCCCCAAGGCCCCCGAGCAAGGTCAAGGCCATAACCGAGTGCCCCCCACAGAACCCTCCCCGCCGACCACAATAAAGCCTGGGTGACTTAAGCCACTCATGGCGGGGAGCTGAGGAGGGTGCAGAAACGCCCGGGAAACCAAAGCCCCACACAGGGCCCTGTGCCCCTCAGCAATTATGAAGAGAAAGTTGAGGGGCAAAGGAAAAATGTGACGCTTTGGCTTCCAATCTTGGTAGATTGGGAGGTCAATCCACGGAATGCGAGTGGATGTAAACAAATATGGCTGACTTTGATGGATTTGAAGTCGGTGAGAGCGGGGGCATTCTAGGGAAAATTGTACGTGAGCTGAATAAGATTAAAAGGTGGAAGGAGGATATGCAGGAGTGGAAGGTGAGAGTTAGTTCACAGATCGAGGCTATATGTTCAATATGTGGTGCTCAGGCTGGGGACATCGAGCCTGGACAAGATTTGAGTCGGGCTAGCCTAAAAGAAATTCAAACTCATATGGGGCAACTCCGGGACGAAAATGAAGCTTTAAGATTACAACTTGAAGAATACAAAGGGCAAACCAAGGAAATGTAAACACATGTGGAGGAGATTAAGGAGAAATACAATAAATGGGTTAATGACGAAGGAGGAAGAGTGAAAGAAGTGGCAATGAAGGAAATCATGGAGGAACAAAAGAAACAATCAGAAAGGGAAAATAAAGATCTAGAATCAGTGGTAGTAAAAGCTATGAGGAGAAACGAACAGGTCCTGCATGAAACAATAGATAGAAATAAGTGTATTATTGTATTTGGGGATATAGAGGAGCACATTATTGAGAGGAAAGCTAGGGATAAGGAAGAAATTAACAAGGTAAAAATATTAATCAAGCATGTCGATGAAGAAGGAAACAACTGGAGAGATGATATTGAAGAAGTTAGGAGAATGGGTAAATATAGTAAGGGAAACACAAGGCCAATGAGAGTGCAGTTTAGGTCTAGGGTAACAGTGGATGCAATAATGAATGTAACATGGAGACTTAACTTGACCAGCAAGTTTAAGAAAATTACAATTAGAAAAGACATGAGTATTGAGGATCGAAACATAAGAAAGGCATTGCAAACCGAGGCAAATGAAAAGAATGGAGAAAGGACGAAAGAAGACGAAAAGAAGTTTTTCTGGAGAGTGTGGGAGGGAAAAGTCAAGAAATGGTATATAAAGTGAAGGGACGAAGTAGGGAGGGAAAAGGAGATGGTGAGGGTGACGGAGGAGAAGGCAGAGAAAGGGGAGGTGGAAATAGAGAGAGAAACAGTCCAAGTGGAGGCAGAGGGAGGGGAGGTGGAAACGGAGCAAGAAACAGTCCAGGTGGAGACAAGAGAAGAGGAGACGAGCTAGGAAATAAATTGGGAGGGGTACGTACAAAAAAGAAAGGAACGGGCAGGGACGAGAAAAATAGGGAAAATACTGGTAACGCTAAGTTCATGTATACAAATATTGATGGGTTAATTTCCAAAAAGATTGAGTTTGACGAATATGTAAAGAGAGAGAGGCCCGGGGTAGTATGTTTGACTGAAACTAAGCTTAACCAGGAGGTAGACACGAATATAATTAGTTGTGCGGGATACAGTACATGGAGAAGAGACAGGTTAGGAAAGCCAGGAGGAGGAGTGTTGATCATGGTAGATTATAAAATTACTGCTAAAGAATTAAAACTTGGTGATAGCATTGCTGAAATGGTAGCAGTTGAAATTGAGGATAATGATAGGTAAAAATTGGACATTGTATCAATGTATTTACCTCCTAAGACTAAATCTTGGAGCAACGATGAATATAATGAATTAGTTTTGGAAACCTTGCGAATGTTAGAAATTATTTGTAAAAGGAAAAATATGCTTATTCTTGCAGGGGACTTTAATTGCGGGGAGGTGGATTGGGAATGTTTGGATGCAGGTTCAAATGAAAATACTTGGGGTAGCACATTTCTTGAACTAACAATGGGGTATCTACTAACACAACACGTTACGGAAAATACAAGATTTAGAGGAGGTGATGAACCATCAAGACTTGACTTATTATTCACCAAAGACCCCCAAGAAATCAAGAACATAACATATTTGAGTCCCATGGGAAAAAGCGATCATGCTGTGATTGAATTTGAATTGACAGTGGAATTTCTGGAAGGCAGAGAGGAGGAACATGGAATATAGACTAAATTATAGTAAGGCGGATTATGAATCATTACGAGGATACTTTGCAAATATAGATTGGTCATTTATTGAGCAAGAACAGAATATTCAGGTAAAATACACCATGTTACTAGATATTTACAGGGAGGGGGTAGATAAATATGTACCCCCCGCTCTGCCTGCTTCATTGGTTTCGCTTTTGAACACGTGCGGGGGCTGACGGAGGCGGCAGGAGGGGAGTGCATGCCCGCATGCCCACCCTTCCTGCCGCCCCCAACTAATTGTAGTGGGCCCTATCATTTCTCATCCTTTCTGTTTTTCCCTTCTTCCCGCTGCCCCCTCCTTTGGGAGCACCGTGACTGTCATGAGGTAAACGACCGTACTCACTCTTTGGTTTCGTTGGAGGGTGTTGTGGGTCGGCAATCCCTACACCCGTCGAACTGTGGTACCCGACGTGTTCGAGCGAGGGGAAACTTTTATGCCAAACCCTAGCCCTTGTGCTGGGTCGGCGATCGACGGATCGACGGCCCTTAAGGTGCATTAGTCGGGGTGTATATCTGCAAGAATTCCTAGGGCGGTCGTCCCGTCCTCTAATTGTGGCTCCATGGTGGGTTTGGAATCTGACTCAGATGAATTTCGAAATATTCGTCCTATGGAATCTAAAATTGCCCCCTCTGACGCCGACCCCTGCGAGAAATTGGACTGCCTCAAGGACCCTTCCCCTGCTGCCAACAGTGCCGGAGTTCCCCACTCAGGCATGGCACCCACAGACCTTGGCAAACCTCCTAAGGATACTGTGACGAATTCTCCATCGTCGGGTAGTGAGATCCATCAGGTGATCTCCCCGGCTTCAATTCCTATGCACAGTACTGCCTCTGTGATCAATAATAGTGATGACAACCCCACAGTCTCGACTTTAACTTCTAAATTACCAGATTATGATTCTAGCCTTAGCCTACCTCTTCATTCCGTTGACAACCTTACTGAAGAACCTCGCATGCCCTCAGCTGACACCCCTACGGATGCTTCTTGCATCCCTGACCTGTCTGTGACTCCATCTGTTACCATCTTCCCTCCGGATGCAGGATCTCCTACCTCAATTAAACCTGCTTCTGTACCTCCACGATCTCAACGGGCCGTTAATGCAGGTACAGGAAAAGACCTTGCCGGTATTTCCTCTGCCATTCACACGCTTCAACCGTTCGTACCTTCGCATAACCGACAAAGGCGTAAACGTAACACGTATACCCCTGCTTCGAAGGACACTTATAACGCTATGTTCAGTCCCCCTGATTGGTCACGGTTTTTCACGGTCTCTGGTGACCCTATGGATGATTTCAGTCTATACGATACTCTCGCACAAGATATTGGTGACTTCACCATGCATGCTGTTGGATCGGCCAAGCGCATGATTGAGGTGAAAACACAGGAGTAATCAGAAGCCTTACAAGCCTACCTCGACACCCCCAACGACAGATACACAGGTAAACCAGATGAATACCTGAATCAGTGTACTGGCACGGTTGTGCTCCCTTCCGACTTCGAATTTGCAGATCAGAGCTTTACAGACTCAACCAATCGTATCTTAAAATTATTGCAAAGAACTGACCCCACTGTTGTTAAAGTTGACACTTATACTGCTCCTCAGCGTGGAAATCGGCCCCCACTACGCATTGTCAAAATCTATTTTAAGCGCCATGACCTCCCTATGCATGTCCGTCTTGCAGGTCGCCAACTGCAGGTACGAAGGTATGTTAACAAGCCGAGACAATTCACAAATTGCTGGAAGCTTGGGCATTCAACCCCACGGTGTCGGGCTCTCAATGCTCGTTGCTTAAATTGCGGCTCAGAACAACATGCTCTCAACAATTGTCAAGTCGGCGCGCCCCGTTGTGCAAATTGTGACGGGTCCCACAAAGCCAATGACAGAACATGCCCGCACTTTGCGTTTCATCGTGACATATTACATTTACAGGCCACAAAAGGACTCCCCTTCCGGTCTGCTGCAGCACAATTAAGGCAGGAAGGTAAATCTCCTCCATATCGACGGTTTGAATCAACTACACCCGCTGACTCCTCTGACCACCAGCGTCCAGAGCAGCCTCCGGCACCACCTATTAGCCCACAACATTACCCCACCAATGATACCTTCCGTTTAGTTCACCTTAACTCCCCGGACCTATCCACCTCTAACAGGTTCGAGGGATTTACTAACTTGACCGATGATACTGAGTTTTGGAACATGACTGCCGAAGAGAACCTCATGGAATGTAACACAGTACCAGATATAGAGACTTCTCCCCAATCTCGCTCCACCCAGTCGCAGCCTCGGAAAAAGCGTAAGGTTGTAAGTCCTATCCGGTCATTATCCCGGACCTCGAAACTCGGTTCCACCACAGAAGTGGGTTATGCCTACCCACGATCCGGACTGTGGCTGCCATAACTGCGGCCGATTCTTTCTACTTCAGCACAAGACTTCTACCCGTACAGTACTCACCGAACATCTTCACAAATTTCTTACCAAGCGAGCTCCAGCGGAAGATGCTCAAATTCACCCGACTCCTTGTTATTGTGTCACCCATATTTGTGAATCTGATCCTACGCCCAAGGACTTGATGCAGAGATTCCTTTAGGACAATAACCTGTTGGATTCTGACTTGACTAATATAGAGCTATCACAATCCCGATTTGATGTTCACCAACCTCCTGTCAATGTGCGTACCACCCTCACCACGCCTGATCCTCCCTGTAACCTTGAGCGACATGTTCCGTTAGCCGCTCCCCACTGCCCAGATCCCGATGCTCCCAAACCTAGAGACATTCCCCCACACACTCCTGCTAACCCTACGACACCATCTTCTGACAAACCTTCGATAAAGACTCATCATACCCCGAGCCCCTCACAATCTCCTGTATTGATATGTCACACCAATATCCCACCTGACAAATGTGGATGTCCAATTTGTTTCCGTAATTACATCACACCCCATATCTGTGCTACGGATCCCTGCCTCCTTGCTCGGACGCAGGAATTTGTCACCACACGTACACTTCCCCCTAACCCTGATGAAGATGTTACCTCCGCTTATCTATTTATGGACACTCTGCGCCAAAAACTCCTCCACTGCCCCACCCTTGTTCCTAAACTAGTCACACAATTCACAGCTATTTCTGAAAAATTTACAGACCTTACATCTACCCCTTCACCTTCATCCACACAACCCTCTCCACACTCACAGCCTTTACCAGACTCTCTTCAAGAGACCTCTATTGTCGATGACTCTGACAATCCTATTCTTGATGGCATATAACATTTTGCAATGGAATATAAACGGATACCAAACTCGCCTCCGTATGGGAGAATTACAACGATTACTTAAATTATATTCACCATTATGCATTTGCCTCCAACATGTAGGCAATTTTGTTGTCCCCCCAGGCATTATACTGTTGCTGCTAGCTCCCCTATAACCCCTTCACATCTCCGAACGGCCATCCTTGTGCACTATAAGTGCGTATTTGTTCCTGTCACCCTTGACCCCAACCCTTTTCAAACAACTGCCGTCTCCATTTCATTACCAAACCTTCCTTCCTTGACTGTTTGCTCCTCTTACAATCAACCCTCCTGTCATTACAATACTTCAGACCTTCATCAACTAGTACAACAACTGACCCCACCGTACCTTATTCTGGGCGACTTTAACGCACACTCTCCCCTTTGGGGCAACCCAAACACAGACATCCCAGGCGATAAAATTGAAAATATCTCCTTCATTCTACTCTTTGTTGTCTCAACTTTGACACCCCCACCTACAGATCTGCTACCCACTGTACATTTTCCGCTGTTGATCTTTCCTTTGCCTCGGATGACGCAGCTCCCCTATTTGACTGGTCAGTTTTACAGGATCGCTTCTCCAGCGACCACTACCCTATACTCCTTAAGTATTTGTGCCCTGCATCCTCCCCTCAAATATCGAGTTATAATCTCTCTAAAGCCGATTGGATGTCTTATACGCACTCCTCTGCAGACGTTTCGGACTTCTCCCCTACCTCTTCCCCTGCCCACAATTTATTTTTCGTCCTTCCTGAACTCCATTGCACGCACTCATATCCCGCTTACCTCCTCGCTGACGCACCCTCGCCAGGTCCCTTGGTGGACGCCCACTCTAGCCCAAATGATAAAATTCAAGCATCGTGTGGAACGCCTTCTTAAGCGTCTGAGTGTTAGGCAGCGGCGTTTAAAGACTGTTTCCCCCCCGGCTTTTTTCCACTAATCGTTACTTTGACCTTATAACCATCACTATTGAAAAAATTGCCCTTAAAACGTTCTATAACAAGATCTGTGCAGTTGTCAAACGCAGTATCCTTGACAACAAGATACTTTCATGGCGATCATATATCTCGTCCTTCAATTCCCGCACCCCTCTCTCTACTTTATGGAAAAAGTTTCGCAGTATCAACGGACGCACTGTACGGCCTCCACTCTCTCCACTCAAAGACCCTGCCTCGGACTCGCTTACACATGACCCCCTTGACATCGCTGCCATACATGCCAAACATTTCTGTCACGTCAGCTCAGACCAGTCATTGCCTCGTCAATTTCTTCGTTATAAATGTATGGAGGAATCTCGCCCGCTATCTTTTCATAGCGGGAAAACACATGAATATAACACCCCTTTTTCAATTCCGGAATTGCGACACGCGCTCGACCTGTGTACAGACACTACTCCTGGCCCGGATGGATTCTCGTACGCTCTCATCCGTCACCTCCATCCACGTGCGCTACAACATCTTTTACAACTGTACAATCAGTTTTGGATAAGTAACTACTTCCCACCGTCTTGGCGGCATGCTTACACTATACCCGTACCGAAGCCTGGAAAAGATCATAGTCTTCCCACAAATTACAGACCGATTGTGCTTACCTCATGCCTCTGCAAATTAATGGAAAAAATTATCAATCCTCGACTTTTACATTACGCTGAGTCACATGCCCTCCTATCCCCATATCAGAATGGTTCCCGCCCTGGCCGTTCTACACTCCACTCACTTATTCGCCTTGAACACCAAATACGTGATGGGTTCTCCAAGAACCAACCCACAGTGGCAATATTTTTTGACATTGCTAAGGCTTATGACACAACATGGAGACACAGGATTTTAAATTTTGTACACGATTCTGGCATGCGGGGTCCTCTTCCCTGCTTTTTACAAAATTTTCTCTCTAACCGTACATTCCAGGTCAAAAATAATGGTCTCCTATCGGACATTATGTCACAAATTAATGGAATACCACAAGGATGTGCCCTTAGCAGCTTACTCTTTATTATGGCGATCAATAGTGTCATACGCAGCCTCCCACCTGAAATATCGTATAGCTTGTATGTGGACGACTTCGCAATATATTATACTTCTCCCAGTCTGACTCACATACAACGGCGTCTCAACATTGCTCTAAAATCCATCCACTCTTGGGCATCCACTGCTGGTTTTCAATTTTCTGCTGAAAAGACTAACGCCGTTGTATTCTATAGAAATGTTCGACATTTACGTAACCAGTCCATTACTCTCACCATGGGACATTCTAATATTCAGATCCTTCCACATACCAGGTTCCTTGGTTTAATCTTTGATACTCACCTCAATTGGAAGAGTCACATTGCCTGCTTAAAGGCACGTTGCCTCCAGAGAATGAATGTTCTGAAAACAGTCGCACGAGTCCATTGGGGCGCAGATCGCGCTACGCTTTTACTGTTCTACAGAGCTACCATCCTCTCAGCCCTAGATTATGGTAGCCCTGTCTATGGCACGGCCTCTGCTTCCACATTAGGAACCCTCGACAGCGTACACCATTTGGGCATCCGCATTAGCTCGGGGGCATTCCGTTCCTCTCGTGTCTCCAATATCCTATGTGAGGCTGGGACCTTACCTCTAGCCTATCACCGTCGATTAGTCCTCATGCGTACGGCTGTTCGCCTCCGTCATGACCCAACTCTACTAGAACTATTCCATTCCACAGATAACTATCGTTCAACCATTCCAGTGCCATTCCCACTATTGTCTCGCCAATTGCTCTCCACTTACAGTATCACCGTTCCTCCCATAACTCCCCCTCCTAGTCACATCACTCCGTGGACCCTAAAACACCCTACAGTTTGCTTTCACTTAGCAGATCAACTTGATGCCCAAGCCCCATCTCAACGTCGACATCTCGCTTTACAACATCTTGATGATCACATCCCGGCTGTTTTCATTTATACCGATGGCTCGAAAACTGCGGATGCCGTGGGTTGCGCTGCAGTCTCAGACCATGGCTTGTCTCAAAGTACCTTACACCATCACTCCACGGTTTTCACTGCTGAATTATGGGCTATTCAAGGTGCTTTAAGCACCATCTCTTCATTGTCGAGGAACTCTCCACGGGTCGTTATCTGTAGTGACTCAAAGAGTGCACTGCAAGCCTTATGTGTATTTGCCCCCAAGGACCCATTGGTCAAGACTATCATCCGCACAATACACAAATTACAGTGCGCTAATCGTTCCATCACACTGTGCTGGATCCCCGCGCATTTAGGAATTCCCGGGAATGAGCGTGCAGACTTCCTCGCTAAGCAAGCGTGTCATGGTACACCCTCTACTACTTTGCTGCGTTCGGAGGATATGCTCCCTGTCCTCCGTCGCCATGTTTATGACGCTTGGCGAGTTGAGTGGAGAGCGCAACCATTAACTGGCCACCTTCGCTCCATTAAGGATGACATACACTTGTGGCCCTCTTCAATTAATGGTTCACGTGCAGACCAAACCCTATTAACTAGATTACGTTTAGGCCACACACGCCTCACACATGGTTACCTGATGTCCACCCCTCGTGGTCCACCACCTGAATGCCAACATTGCCATACATCATTGACTGTTTTTCACTTTCTTTGTATTTGTCCCGTCTATGCATCTGAAAGACGGAGATTCTTGCTGAACACCTCATTACATGGCATCCTCTCTGACTCAGACTCTTTCAATTTCACCCCTATTCGTCACTTCCTGAGAGCGATAAATTTATACAATGACATATAACTGCTGACATATACGTGACTTTAAACTCTGTACCACCTCCTCCACCACTAGCCTTGAGAGGGCCTAGGCCCAGTGGGCTAGTATAAAATAAAAGCATCATCAACAACAACAACAGATAAATATGTACCAACATTTAAGGATGGAAAGCTGGCTAAGGAGAAAGAGTGGTTTAACATGCGATGTCACATTGCCCAGAACAAAAAGGACTCTGCATGGAATAAAGTGAGAAGGAGACACACTGAGGAAAAATGGAATGAGTATAAGAATGCTAGAAACAACTATGTCAAGACTATAAGATGTTACGATCCAGGTTCTCAAAGACACAGGGCTCTTCAACATTGGACTAGATAATGGCAAAATGCAACAACGGTAACACTAGATCCAACCCCTGCCTTAAACACTGGAAAACAAAACACCATTACCACCCTGAGTCGTGCCTGGACAACGAGGTATCCTATGACTCAGTAACTGGTGCACACACACTAGGCTGACGCTCGATGAAACAGCCTATTCTCAAACAGTAAAAGATTACTCGTTTAGGTTACACAAAGAAAAGATAAGTAACGTGATTAATTAACGTTACGGTAGATACTCCAATAACTGGCACTCCTGTATTAAAGAAAGTGCAATGCTAGTCCTGCAACATCAACTGGAAACTTCTGAAATAAGTCTGATGCTGGGAAGATGTTCGTAAAGAATCTTGAACAATTATAATGCAGAATACGGGTCACAATAAATGATAGGACATATAGTAATAATAGGCAGGCGAATAATAAAGACTGCGCAAAGGTAGTAATGCTCGACAACTAAAGAAATGCTTCGTGACACAACGCAACAGCCTACTAGGGTTGTGCAACTCAACAACAACCTCGGCTCAAAAGTGCAGTGAATAATAATGTGGCATACATATAATAATGGGGGCTTATCTCTAACCAGTGTCTGCTTAATTAATAAAGTCTAGCTGGGGTATCAAGGCAGGGCAACAATGGGCGAGCATGCGGCTCGTAGCCTAACGTTGTCCGAAGGTGGTATAATGAAGATTACGTTATATGACGGGGATGCTCTCTTGATAAATCTAGGTCTCTAGTACCTAGTTCTATCCTGGCGATCCCTCAGAAGTCAACACAAAGAGGCAGCACTATGTTGTGAGGGATAGGCTATGGCCCTCTCACACCACAGTGCTGTGCTCGCAAAGTAAACCCACCCGAAGACAACCTAGGCTCCCACAATACCTGTCGATGTCGTGCAGGGCTTAGCTAACACTGCACACATCGGAGACAACGACACAGTAACCTTACCCCCAGTCTAGCTTTAAATAACTAAGCAGAATCACTCAACACCCTGCCAGGGAGACATATACCGGTCTACAACCTTCCCGAGAGAGGACACACACGGAAAAGTCCGTCTCTCCAAACCTCATTAAAGCCTAATACATAGAAATATCTGAGAGCTTCGCGTACAATACGACTGGCCGACGGTGAACGTCTATGCTGAAACCAGAAGGGATGTTGAGTTTAATAAAGATTAGAGAATGAGAAAGGAGAAGTCGAGAGAGAGAAATAGTATGCAAAGTGGCGAGTATGGGGGACAGAATTGCAAAGGATGTAGACGATACGCGTGTCAGGCCAGCTCTGAGCTGGTAAAAAACATGAGGCGGCGATGGGCAGGGACTAGTTGACCACCCGGCCGCCACCGCCGTCAGCGCCCAAGCGAGCCGGGCCACAGCTCCCCCGCTGCCAGGTGTACTCCCTCACCCTCTCTCGCTCGCTTCCCACACAAGCAACATTTATATTATAGCGAATATAAAATACAAGGCGCGGTCACAGACCAAAACAAAGATCACTTCTAGACTGTCTGTGGCAACACGACACTAACAAAATAAAGCAGATCATTCTAGGACAACTGTAGCCCATCCCCCCATCCTGGCGAGCGCTAGCGAGCTGCAATGCCCCACGCAACCATTCTGCTAGCGCCGGGAGGCGTCACAAAGAGAGGAGAAAAATAAATTTGAAAAAGATATAGTAAACAAATGTAATAAAGAACCCAAACTGTTCTATAGTTATATCAACGGCAAAACAAAAGTAAAGGACAAAATAACAAAGCTTAGGGTAGAGGGTCAATTATATGAAGACACAGTGGGTATGTGTGAAATTATGAATGATACATTAACATCCGTGTTTGTGGAGGAGGATGACTATGTAGAACCTGTGGTGGAATTGAACGAGATACAGGGACTAGAGTCGATAGAAGTCAACAAGGATGAACTAAAATCATTGTTGGAAGAATTGGACGTGAGAAAATCTATGGGCCCAGATAACATTGCTGGATGGGTATTAATAGAATGTTCTGAACAACTAGTGAGACCTATTTTTGATATTGTTCTACACTCATTAACACCTTACGAGCGGCCTAGGCGGTAATTTATATGTACCGCCCAGCGGGGTGTTTTTACCCTAAATAGGGTTGTTTACGTGATCATTTTCATGCCTAAATAAGACCCAGAGCGTAAAACAAGTATCTATCCCTGAAAGGGCATAAACAGAGCTTTCCAATGACACCCCAACCATCCTTGTACGACCACTGGTTCTCTTGCAAAGATTGCGCAACACGAGTGCAAAAACCATGTAATTAGGTACTTTCCCTACATAATTCCCTGTGTAGCGAGTGCGAGAGGGTGGAGGAGGGTGGGATTCATGTCAGTAGGTCCGCCGCGGTGGTCTGGAGCAGTCATACGCTTGCTACGCTCCTCCCACCACTCATCTCTCTCTCTCTCAGCAACATTACGTGGTGAAAATGGCACACAACATAAGTTGTGAACCGCCACTTAGTCCATATTTATTTCACACAACATAAGTTGCGCGCCGCCAAAGAAGGGTTAAACAAGGGGAACTTCCCTTAGAATGGAAACAAGCAAATATAACTCCAATATATAAAAGTGGAAATAAAGAAGACCCGCTAAATTATCGACCGGTATCCTTAACGAGTGTTATATGCAAGCTTTGTGAAAAGATTATTAGAAAAAGATGGGTGGGTATGTTGGAGGAGAGGGAAATAATTTCAAGCAAGCAGTTTGGGTTCAGAAAAGGTAATTCGTGTACCACAAATTTGTTGAGTTACTATGATTGGGAGGTTTGACGTACCTCCCAACCTACCAAATAGGAAAACCTACTATTTGGTAGTAGTCTTGGAAAATCCAACGTCAAGGCTATTAACCTAATTGCAATGACGACTTGTCTATTTTGACTGCTATGTCGTCATTCCAACCGCGGTTAAAAAGAAAACGTCTAGAGTCTACTCCTTATCTTGCTCTAGGAGACGTTGTACATTAACCAAAACTACCACCGAAGGTGAAAAAAGCATAGAAGAGAAGAAAAAGGGGTTTACCTTAGTTACCGCTTAAGGCCCATCCCGTGTTCCGTCATGTGCAGATCCCTGTCGAACGTGCGCATGAGCGACCCTCTCTTGTCATCACATCTCACGTCAGCAGAAGAACGCGGATGGGCAGGGGTCCGGCGTGAGGGAGGGTATTATGTACGTTGGATTTTCCAAGACTACTACCAAATAGTAGGTTTTCCTATTTGGTAGGTTGGGAGGTACGTCAAACCTCCCAATTTGTTAGTAGTCTTGGCAAATCCAACGTCAAGGCTGCATAACAAATAGGAGGAGGACATCCAACCCCAACCTACCAAAAAAACCAATGCATAAAACAAAATTATGAATGACAAAGACACAATTTAAACAAGAGAGTTTAATAAAAGAGTGAAAAACTGAGGAGTAGCTAAAAAGAACAGTTTTAACACATGCCCGTCATTCATAGTAATGCAAAAACATAGACTTGTCTGAAACCAAAAAGGTACTGTACCCAAAATCCCTTTTCTTCAAAAACCAACAAAAACACTGAACACAAGAACAAAACACAATTTTCAATGTGGCAAAAACACTTATGTACTGGAACAATACATAATCCCAAACTTGCAATCCAGTGTTGCAAACCCATACACCCCCCCCCCCCCCTTTGTCAAAAAAACGAGGGACAAGGGGGGAAGACCAGGGATCTTCGCCAGAGCAGCAGGAAACACGACCCCCGAGAGCAATCACCGGCCGAGGGGGTCGAACACTGGACACGGAGAGGTAGGAGGAGAAGAAGGAATTGATAGAAGACCACAAAACCGCTGAGGCGAAGGCAGGGAAGGATCGACGTGGCAGGAATCGGAAGGAGGCAGCAAAGGATCTGACATCGCGCGCAGAACCCCTACAAACAGGGTGACGGGCACGAACGGTCCGACAAACGTGGCGGCCCAGCTGCACCTGCTAGAGCCTCCCACCTGTCTGAGGAGACACCCACACAGCAGTACCCGAAGGCGGCGCCACAGACGCAACAGAGGAGTGCAAGGCTGACACCGGGCACAACACATGGCGAGGATGCCCACGCCGTAAAGCCTGGACGGCGAAAGGCTGGAAAACGGGGGCCTCCCTCCCATGCGTGGTAACAAAAGGTGGGGAGGAGGCGAACGAGACGCCATGCAAGGACGGGGAGAATCGCACGCAGTCCCGGGGCCGTGACAATGCCGCTAGTGCAGACACCTGATCCCCAGTGGCCAGAGCGACAAGGAAGAGTGGACGCCCGAGCAACGGAACCGGAGTAGCGGCCCTTGTATACGTGGGGGAAGCCAGAAGGACCAGAGCCCGCCCCAGATCCCACAGCGGAGGGACCTGGCGCGGAGGCGGTCGATCCCGGAAGGCAGCCGTCAGGAAGGAATCCAGCACCTGTGGCGGAACGACCAGCCCAGCGACGGACCCAAAGAACCCCCCGGACGGCAGACAAGTGGGGACGTATAGCATCGACTGGAAAGCGACGTGTACGGAAGAGGTGAAACAAGGAGCGTAGGACGAGGGAAGGAGAGCCAACTGGCAGGCGAGTGGCCTGTAGCCACCTAGTAAAAGACCTCCAGCGGGACCCGTAAGTCCCCCAAGGAGAAGACGGCCAGGAACGCTGCAGGAAGTCAGTCAGGGCCCGGCCGGGGACCGGGAGCCACCGTGCCTCATGAACAAGCACGATGCGAAGGCCAAAGAGGTCCGCAGGACCCCAACCTAGCCCAAGTGGAAGCCGGAGACAGGTAGAGGGACCGGACTCGGGCACCACCGCGGCAACCGGGCGGACCAAGTCCGTGCCGGCCACAGAGGCGCGAGGAGCCAGACGCAGCCGTGGTACAGCCGCAGCTTCGCGAGGACTGGGCACATCAACAGCGCGTCTGGTGGCGGAAAGATGGATATCGACCGCCACCTGTACCAGGCGACCATGAAAGCGTCCGGACCCCCCCCGGAGCGCGAGGCCGGAGGGAGAGGTCCAGAGGCAACTGGCGCGGCACCCCCGATGCGAACAAGGCGACCTCCGGAACACCTCAGGAAGCCGCGAGGTCGGCGAACACAGTCCGTTTCATCGCCCATTCTACAAGAACGCCCTGCCCTCTCGACAGGGCGGCCGCCCAAAGGGTGGCAGGCCCGGGCAGGGAGGAGGCATGCAAGGAGAAGGGGTGTCGGTCCGCGAGGAAGAACAACTCCACCGAGACCCCCAATAGAGTCAACGACCTGGAGGACCCCCGCATAAGGAAACAGGGGACAGCTTGTCGGAGTGTCCAACCCGAAGGCCACCGACTTACCCCGAAGGGCCAGCGCGTGGTCCCGCAGGAAGAACAAAGGAACCAACAATCCGAGGGCATAGACGGGTAAGAGGAGGGAGACCCACCCATCTGCCGGGAAGTGGACGTCCCAGGTTCGATTGGGACCCTCACCCAACCTCGCTCGACGTATCTGTGGTTACCCAGACCGTCGGCGGGGGGGGGCGGTCCAGGGCACAGCCGCAGAGAGCGAGCCACGAGCAACCCAGCGACCGAAGCGTCGGCGAACGGTACGCGGGAGCGGCAGGAGCCGATCCATAGGGGCAACGGAAACACCGCGGTGCCCATGAGGAGGAGGCGGCGTAGCCAGAGGCTCCCTAAGGGAAGGGGCAGAGCGGCCCAATGCAGCGAACCCACGAACGAGTCCCAGAGCCACCCCGGGAGGGAGACCGAGTGCAACACGGCGAGGACCGTCCACCGAAGGTGCACCGCGGCCGGCAGACCCCGGGTCACCGTAGCGCCGGACAAAACCCATGCGAGGCCGACCCATGGCACGACACGCGACGGGGTCAAGCGTGACTTGGGAACATCGAAGGGGAACCCTAACCGTGCGATGTTGCGAACGACTGTGAGGGCGTCGCCAATGCACAGGCCTAGGGCGTCGGAAACTACCAACCAAACGGCCAAGGAAAACAGGAGCTGGAGCCCGCTCCTGAGGAGAGGACCCAGAGCCTGCCCCACCAGTGCGGAGAAGATCTGCGGCGCGATGTGGAGACCGAAGGGAAGGCCGTCGAACAGGAACACACGATCGGAAGTCCGAACGGCCAAGAATCGCTGGAAGCGAGGATGGAGAGGAACGAGCCAAGACACATCCTGGAGGGCCAGCGACACTACCCATGACAGAGGGCACAGGGCCAGGCGTACCAGGGGTACCGGCAGCATCCGAAACCGTGTGTGCACGATGTGCCCGTTGAGGGCCGACAGATCCACCACCGGTCGCATCACGTCGCAGGTCGGCGACGGAACCAGAAAGACACGGGAGAGGAAAACCGGGTGACCGGCGGTCAACTCCCTCGACGCTACCCAGCTCGGGCATGGAAGTGAACACGTGGGCCACCGCTGAAGAGATGGGCCGTTGTCGGCGACAAGAGCGGAGTGGGGGTCTGGACGTCCACCTCCAGGTGAGACCCCTCCGCGCAACCCGCCGCCCCCAACGTCCCTCGCGGCTACCGAGGGGCGCAAGGGCGAAAACAACCCGAGGGAGCACCTGAGAGGAGGGGAGCGACCCGGTACGCCCAGGCGAGAAGGAGAACAAGGAGGCCGACCCAGAGAACTACACATTGTGTTGACGTGGAGGAACCCCAGGTACGGGCCGTGCGGGCATGAGCGCCACGTTGACCTCCTCTACCCCCGCCCCCCCCAACCTCGTCGAAAAGGGCGGGCCACCCCAACCCCAGGCCGGCGCGGGGCTGACCCCTTCGAAGGGCGGCCGGAAGCGGAAGGCCGGCCAGCCCCGACACAGAGGGGATGAAAGGGGCAAGAACAGAAGTGCGAGGCGGAACCGATGCACTGGCCAGCAACGTCCCAGTCCTGCGCCCGTGCAAGGCGGCAGCACTTGCAGCAGCACCCCGAAGAGGACCGGCAGAAGGACGGGACTGAGAAGACCCCGCGCGCGGCACAGCGCGTCGGTGCGTGACGTAAGCAGGGTCCGTAACGACACAGCGCGGCGTCGTGTGGCGGAAGCAGGGGCCGCCGACAGAGAAGCGTAGCATTCCCAAGCATCCTGCGTAAAAAACCCCGACGTATATAGCGCAGAGTACAACAAACCCTGACGAATAACCAAGGGGGCCGGCCGGCAGAACGAAGACCGTACCGTCGTGCGGTGCCGAGTCGCCGCGCACAAAACCGCCTTCAGCTCGGGAACCAAAGACACCGCGAGCCGAAGGTGGACCCGCTGAACGCGGTCCAAACCCTCGCGAAGAGCGCCTGGCGCAGACGCCTCGAAAAGCCGCAGGTGGTGAACAGACGTCTGGAGGGAACCTAAAGACAAGACAATAAGTCCGTCACCCTTTGTCGCAAGGGAAAAACCTTGGCGACAGAGGGCTGATCCGGGGGAGAGAAGAACGGGGTAGCAATAGAACAAAGTTCAAGAACGGGCGCGCTCATCCAGGACCAGAACGCGCCGTCCAACCCGCCGACAGACACAAGAGGAGGCAAAATCAGGGACGACTCCGGGGGAGGGACGGAAGGAGAGCCGTCGACGGATCGGTGTGTGAAGTCGAAGGCCTCAGCAAACCAGGCCTCCAATGGGAGAGGGTGACCGAGCATGATGGCTAAGCCAGGCGTACCGGCGTCGCACAAACCTGTCCCATAGGAGGACAGACCTGTCAACACAGCCAGGGACTGAACAGCCGGAAGGATGTCAGGGCGGCTGAAGTCTGACCAGAGCGTAGGCCTGCAGAAGGGAGGGGGACCGTAGCAGGGGTAGGTAGGGTGAGGCGCGGAGGGTGAGTCACCGCCAAGAAGGGCGAGAAGAGGGAGTCTTCCATCGACTCCAAGCGCCCGTCGAAGCGTGACACAACCCAGCCCTGCATAGCCGACAATCGATCCGAGAGAGGCTAACCCCCCCCACCCCCCACCCCCCCAGATTGGGCGGCCCGCAGGGGCGAGCGTGAGCGGGAGCGAGACCCACGACACGAACCAGCAGCGTCGTGGCCCAAGGAAGGCGAGCGACGACGGTTGCGTCGCCGTTGAGGGACTCGTCCCCGATCACGAACGGCCGAGGGGGAAACAGCACCATTCCCCTCTTCCAGCGACACATCAGCTCCTGAGAAAGGGGACCCCAAAACCTCGCGAAACCCCACCGAGGCAAGAGGAGGGGTACCCCCTGGCGAGACGGTAAGTGAAGGTCAGGAAGAGAAGAAGGAGGAGGAGCAGGACGACGGGAGTGGGAAGGCTGGCCGGGTGAAAGGAGGCCAGGAGCCGCGGGGGGAAACAGAGCAAGGATCCCCGGGGCTGAGATAACAGGGCGGCCCGACACCGAGGCGGAGGAGGGAGGGACCACCACCGTGGGACGAGACCGTGAAGGAAGAATAGGCACTGAAGCAGGTGAAGTAGGAGAAGCAACGACATCCAGGCAGACCCTCCTGGACAGTGTAGGAGGAGGGAGCAGAGGGCCAGCTACAGCATGAACAACCGCGCGGAGAGGACAACGTAAGAGGAAGTCATCTGGGCTGGGGAAGCGGGCGGAAGGGAGTAGAGCCCCTATCCGTAGAGGCCAGGGGAGGGCGCACAGGGGCAGAGCCGCTAACCCCGGCCTCAGGGCGAGAACCATGACGAGGGCGATGGGCGTCGTCAAGGCGATCAGGAGGACGACGAGGCGAGCGAGAGCGTGGACGGAGCCGGGGAACCCCCCGACGATGGGACGACCGGCTGCGGGACCCAGGGGAGAGGGCCCGAGCAGGGAGAGGGCCAGGTGAACGGCCTTCAGTCGGGTCAGGGATACCCAGGGCGACGCGGATCCGGTCGGCAACAAAGGCCGGGGAACGGTGGCCCACAGTCCTAATGAGGCGGGAGACCATCGTCCACACCGACGGAAGGGAAGCAGAGGCCACAGCCGCCGCCGAGGAACCAGGGCCATGGAGCAGCACAACCACCAGGGCCAGACACGTGCCACACAGAGCAGGGAGGTAGGCCGTAGAGGACACACAGAGCGAGTGGCGCAAGCAGGACTTGTGGCTCTCCAAGCACGGGGAGCGACAACCAAGGCGAAAGCAAGGCAGCCTACCTGCACTAGAAGAACACACACCATAATCAGCACGTCGAAGGAGTAAGTGGAGAGAATGTCCAAGAAGAACCAGGGAAGGAGCATGGGGAAACAGGAACACACATGCAAACAGGTATCCGTACTCACCCTAAACTGGGAGCACAGAGGTAGGTGAGGAGGGCGGCCGAGGCGGAAGAGCACTAGCAGAACCTGCAAAGATGGAGAAAGTGTTAACCACCACTCAACATCTTACATGCAGGGCCTATAACACCAGTAAAGTGCATACACCAATATAGTATCAGGCAACAAGATGACATAAAAAAAAAGTCAATAGTGAAAGCCAACTATTACCGCAAATTTGCGGGCCAATGGAGGCATAACCGTACCGACACCACCCTCCCGCAATTTTGAGGGACCCCCCCAACGATCTCCGCAAATTTGCGGGGAGCCGAAATGGCCCAGAGGACCGAATCAAGCCCCCGCAAATTTGCGGGACCGGCCGAGATGGTCCGGCGCCGAAAAAGCGAGAGGAGCGTCTAGGGAATACCAAAAGAGGCCCAGAAAAAAGCGTCATCTCCTTATGAACTCCAAGCGACGATGGCCATCAAGCTGAGCAGTGTCTTCCTTGATAATATCCTGACTCAACCGGTCAAGGGAGAGGCAAGGAAGACACACCAGGGGAGAGGAGGCACATCCCCCAGGAACCACCCAACCCACAGAGATAGAGCAAAGCCCATGAGGAGAAGTGGCAGGAAGGGTGGTTTGGCACAAACAGGGGCCCCCGTAGGGTACCCCAGGATTGGGCAAAAGGATATGAAAGGATGGAGGTGAAAACAGTAAGGGAACACAAAAACCAGTAAATGAAACTGGCGAGAAAAAGGGTGGCCTAGCCGTGAGGAGAGAATGTGTCAGGGGCGAAAAACCCTGTGGTGTGAGGGAGGGGCCCCCGTGGGCTACCCCTGGATATCACGAACCACCAAGCGCCCAGGCCCTTGAGACACAGTGAAGGCTCGAAAGGGGGGACTCGGGAATAACGCTAATAATGCGGCCGACACAAACCCGACAAACAGCACCGCCACCACGAAATC
This sequence comes from Paralithodes platypus, assembly GCA_032716605.1. NCBI lineage: Eukaryota > Metazoa > Arthropoda > Malacostraca > Decapoda > Lithodidae > Paralithodes > Paralithodes platypus. Next base: position 503,483 of record CM064490.1, on the reverse strand, counting down.
TCAGATTGTGAACCAACTGTACACCTAGGCAATGAAAATATGAAAACTCATAGGGGCATAGCAATTCCTGAATGAGAAACAAGCTAGGCTAAAATAAGCTAAAAGCTAAACTATGCCCAGACTAACAGGAAACAAGAATATGAAAAGAGAAAGGAATGAAAACACACACGAGGAACGCCAGGCGCCCCCGTACCTTCGGTAGCTATTTCCACACGCGTCTCCATTAAACACACTGAGGAGCCCATTTACGTGTGCCCTAGATCACGTAACATCTGTCTAACAAAAAAGAAGGCCAGATAAGCCGAAACGAACCTAAACAGGGTGAATTAAAGGAGCACAACAAAAGCGACTGCACTCAATGGAGCGCGTGAAAAAATGATGACAAGAGAGGGTCGCTCATGCGCACGTTCGACAGGGATCTGCACATGACGGAACACGGGATGGGCCTTAAGCGGTAACTAAGGTAAACCCCTTTTTCTTCTCTATGCTTTTTTCACCTTCGGTGGTAGTTTTGGTTAATGTACAACGTCTCCTAGAGCAAGATAAGGAGTAGACTCTAGACGTTTTCTTTTTAACCGCGGTTGGAATGACGACATAGCAGTCAAAATAGACAAGTCGTCATTGCAATTAGGTTAATAGCCTTGACGTTGGATTTGCCAAGACTACTAACAAATAGGGTAATTGACATTCTACAAGGGAGGGAGGGGTGGGTAGATTGTATTTACTAAGATTTCAAGAAGGCATTTGATAAGGTGCCTCATAAGAGATCGTTGTGGAAGCTCAGGACTGTGGGGCGGGTTGAGGGAGTATTATTAAAGTGGATGGAAAACTATTTAATTGGGAGGGAAATGCGAACAGTAATAAAAGGAAAGTTTTCCTCGTGGAAAAGGGTAAAAAGCGGAGTGCCTCAAGGATCGGTGTTGTCCCCAATCATGTTTTTGGTTTTCATCAACGACCTTCAAATGGGAATAGACTCATATATATCTATGTTTGCTGATGATGCAAAATTAATGAAGCATATTACAAGTAGGAGTAGTTGTGAAGAATTACAGAGAGACCTAGATAAATTATATGAGTGGAGTCAAACTTGGAAAATGGAATTCAACACGAGTAAGTGTCAGGTTCTTGAGATGGGAAAAAGTAAATATAGACCTTCTTGGGGATATAAAATAGGAGATGAAATAATTAGTAAAGCTGGGAAAGCAAAAGACCTAGGGGTAGTTATGGCAGACAGCTTGTCACCTGAACAGCATATAAATAAAATAACTAATGAAACCTATGCAGTGTTGACTAACATGAGAATAGCTCTGAATTATTTAGATGAAGAGATGTTAGCAAAAATAATAGGGACAATAATACGACCAAGACTGGAGTATGCAGCAGTGGTGTGGTCTCCACACCTTATAAAACATAATAAAAAAATTGAAATAGTTCAGAGAGTTGCCACTAAGATGATAGCTAGCCTTAGAGACCTGCCATATGAGGAGAGATTGGAGAGGCTAAAGCTGCCAACGCTGAGGAGAGAGAGAGGTGACATGATCATGATGTTTAAGTGTGTGAAAGGTTTTGAGAAGATCGACAAGGGAAATTTTGTGGTGAGGGACGAGGGAAGAACCAGGGGTCATGAATGTAAGTTGAGGAAAGTTGTATGTAAGTCTGATGTAAGAAAGTTCAGCTTCCCGTATAGAAGCATTGATTGTTGGAATAAGTTGGATGGGGAGGTGGTGGGAGCAAGAAATATCCAAACTTTTAAAGCAAAATTGGATAAATGTAGAGAGAGAGACAGGACAACACGAGCTTAGGCTCAAATCCTGTACAGTATACTACAATTAGGTGAGTACATACACACACAATTAGGTGAGTACATACACACACAATTAGGTGAGTACACACTGAAGAATCTCAATTTCCCAAGCTTGGAGAAGACGTGTGAGGGGTATAACAACGATTTGCAAAGACTTTTTTGTGAGGTAACCTGGTAGGATCAAAGGCCACGTGTTTAAACTAAGACAAAATAGATGGGAATACGATATGAACAAAATAATTTAGCTATAAAATCAAGCTTTGTATACGTGAAACACTTGTGGTGGTGTCCCGTAGCCTACCCAGTGTGGCTGGGCTGCGAGACACCACTGGTAGTGTCACGCAGCCCAGCCGGTGAGGCTGGGCTACGGGACACCACCAGTGGTGTCCCGTAGCCACTTCGTTAAAATTATTATAATTACAGGTATTATTTTTGAGGTAGTATTTATTTTAAATTCTATACCGTTTTCTAACTCAAAACTATGATGTAATTATATTTGTATAATTGTTACCTGACTTATACTTACGGGTTTGAGACTTAACGTGTTTCGTACGTCGTCAGTTTTACTGGTATTATACGTGTTCAGTTATATGACTGGCGCTGTTGCAGTGTTGCTTAGCTCAGAAGTTGGACATTGCTCAGTTTTGTTCTGGGTTTCGGAGGAACAGGTTCGTACTGTTGCAGTGTGGGGTTTGTATGGTATATTGCAGTGGTTCTTAACTGGGGGTACGAGGCATGATGTCAAATAAATACATTAACAAAATAAATAAATAATAAATGTTTCAAGTTAATAATTACAATTATTAAATATTTTATGAGGTACAGGTACTGTAGTATTATTATTTTAAAATCTTTACCGTTTTCTAACTCAAAACTATGATGTAATTTTATTTGTATGAGTGTTACCTCACTTATACCTATGGTTTGAGACTTAACGTGTTTCATACGTCGACAGTTTTACTCATATGATAAGTGTTCAGTTATATGTTACATAATAATTGATATTGGTTCAGGAGTAATTTATCGAGAGGCCTTCCCTAGTGGTTAAGGCCCCATTAATTGCTCTTTCCATTCGAATTTGCATAATAAATCGTAGGCAGTGTCCACCATTCTTTAACTGCCTTCGTGGTGTAATGCATAAGGTGTTGATATTCGGTGTGAGCGTCCTGGGTTCGAATCCACGGACTGCCACATGTGTTTGTAATATTTCATTAATCGATTTTAGGAGTAGAGTTGGTTGTTGGATATAATAATAAATAATATAGTTATCAGTTATATTATGTTCTTATGACTGGCGCTGTTGCTTGGAAGTTGGACGTTGGTAAGTTGTGTTCTGGGCTTCGGAGGAACAGGTTTGTACTGTTGCAGTGTGGGGTTTGTATGGTGTATATATATTGCAACCAAGTGGTGTTTTAATGTGGTGTTGTAGTGTGATAAAGATAGAAGTATTGACCAATATTTGTAAAGGTGGTGTGGTGAAGGCTGTGTTTTGTTAATAGCGCTATTGAATCTTGAGCGAAGGCTAGAGAGAAATGGCGCTATATAAAAGAACTGAACATTATTATTGTTTTTTTTCCTCCTATCCAGGAGCTTTGAATTATAACTGGTATTTTGTGTGATTTTCTGTTTGATTTGGAATTAATTTGTTTGTTTTCCACATCTTGTAGAGATGAAGTATCCTAGGATCTGAATCCTAGAATAGATTATCATTATTTCATTTTCTAATACTTTGTCACTACTTTTGCTATTGATGTAAGATGTAGTTTCATTTTATTTAATAAGTCATTTTAGACAGGGGGTACGGGAAAATATGGAAGCACAAGGGGTACGAGCACTTAAAAAGGTTAAGAACCACTGCGCTAGATAGAGGTAATTATAGGGGCCTGAAAATGCTTGACCAAATCATGAAGGTCTGTGAGAGAGTTTTGAGGGTTTGATCTGGCAAAGCATCTCCATTGATGATATGCAGTTTGGTTTTATTGTAGGATGTGGTACAACCGATGCTATCTTCATAGTCAGGCAGATACAGGAAAGATACTTACTAAAAGGCAGGGATCTTTACTTTGTGTTTGTAGACCTGGAGAAGACCTTTGACAGGGTGCCTAGAGATGTTGTGCAGTGGGCTATGAGGAAACTTGGTGTGGAAGAGTGGCTGGTGCGTGTGATAATGTAGATGTATGAGGATTCGCGAACTGCGGTGAGGATGAAAGGTGTAATGAGTGAGGAGTTCACAGTCCGTGTTGGAGTTCATCAGCGTTCAGTGTAAGCCCCTCCTCTTTATTATGGTCCTGGAGGCACTTCTAGAGATTTTAGATCCGGACTCCTGTGGGAACTGTTTTATGCAGACGATTTAGTCCTAATAGCTGACAATGTCGGGTGCAATTTGGACTAGGTAATAGTCCATCAGGCGCCTGGCCCGGGGAGACGATTAATATGAAGGGTGCGCCTGGAAGTGTGGTGGGCGGGCTTGTGGCTTTGGCTCCGCTGCTTGTCTGCCTGCCGAGATCGGAGCCTCTCCGGGTGGTCGGGAGTAGGGGGAGTGCTGGAGCGCCCTTGGTGACCCTGGTCTCTGGGTATTCTCCTGGGTGACCTAGATAGGTGTGAATTTTGTGTTTTGTCTGTGTTTGTTCGCTTTTTTGTCTTGTGTTTTGTGTTTTCCTGTTCTTGCTCTGTCTTGAGTCGGCCACCCCCAAGAAAATATAAAAAACAAAATAATAATAATAAAATAGAGGCAAATAAAAAATAAAAAATAGGAAAAGTGGGGATTGGGCCTGAGCATATAGATAGATATAAATAGCTGACAATGTGCAAGATGCTGAGGCCAAATTCAGAAGATGGAGAGAGGGCATGGCGAGCAAGGGTTTAAGAGTCAATATTAACAAAACCAAGGTTATTTTCTTACAGTTTCTTACAGTTTCTTACAGTAGATCCTCTGGAAAAAGGCAAACTAGGCCTGTGTATCCAGCTCAGTACCAGTACTTGCACTGCTGCGGTCGTTCACGGTGTTGGCGGCGGCGGTAGCAGACGCAACATTTTTACTATTCTGTATTTCTGCTTTATAATCAAACTTCAAATCTTGTCTTCCCCATGCTTTATCAAGATTACTTTCAAACTCCCTTATTGATTCGGAATCGACTACATACTGGGGCAGTGCGTTCCACTCATTTACCACTCTATCACAATATGAGTTCTTTGCCTTCTCAAGCCTATTTCTTTCTTTGTAAATTTTCTTAGAGTGTCCTCTCGTTCTTGTTCCCTCCCGCATCAAGAAGATACCTTCACACACATCCTCATCATACTTTCCTGACACTATCTTAAAAGTCTCTATCATATCCCCTCTCTTTCTCCTATATGCAAGTGTCGGAAGCCCCAGTGTCCTCAACCTCTGCTCATAGCCCGCGTTCTTCAACGTTGGTACTAGTACCAACGTTGAAGAACGCGGGCTATGAGCAGAGGTTGCTAGCTCTCCTCTGCACTTTCTCCACTGCTTCTATATCCTTTACCATATATGGAGCCCACACCTGGTTCGCATATTCCAGGTGCGGCCGAACCAGCGCTGTATAGAGATTCCTGAAGATTTCTTCGTCAAGTGACACAAATGTCCTCCTTATCAGCCCTACAATTCTATTGGCTTTGTTTATCTTTTGCATTGTAGATTGAGACGAGGCAATGTGGAAAAGAGCGGTGCATACCCATGTCCAGTGTGTGGAAAGGATGTGGGCGCTAACTCAATTCGGTGTAGCATCTGTCGATGTTGGGTGCACCATGGGAGTAAACGCTGTAGTAGAATAAAAGGACCCCTGCCGAAGCATAAGTCAGAAATTGAGAAATTTGAGTGCGTTGTGTGCAAGGGCGAGCACACTGGATATAGATATAGATAGATATAGAAGTACTGTACGGTATATATTAACTTCATCCCACTTTTCAGGTTGTGAAAGAATTGGATCCAAAAGAGTATGAAGAATTTTTGGATGATCGTAAAATGGTAGTCGAAGGACAGCTGAAAGAATTACAAGAAAAGAAAGAAGCCAAGTTATTAAGAAAATAATAAGTTTGTTAACCCTGACAGTACCGGTGACGTCCTTTTCATTATATTCTGGCAACTATTATATTATATTATTAAATTTATAGGAGACCTCTAGCAACCTAAAAACCTCCAACTCTATCATTTATCCATTTTAACTCTCCCAGACCCCCCTGTTACTACTGTACTCTCTTTGGCGCGGTTGGGGGGCTTCGGGGCCGGCGACTGGGGCTTGATGGGGGATGGCTGTGGTCATTTCCCTTCCTATCTCCCCTCGAGCTTTCGTTGTCAGCTTGACTAATTTTGAGTAGTTTTTCCATTTATCTTTCTATGTTTTTCCCCTTCTATTCTTATTCTGTCCCATTCGGTTGTCCTCGGGCGACCTATATCTCATGTCTCCCTGGCCTGGCTGGGTAGCAGACTCCTGACCTGATTTGTCTCTTCGGTTGCTGTTGTGGCCGAATTGACTTGATTCCCTTCGTAATGCATTTTTTGCATCTCGATGTGATTTTTTCCACCTTCGACCTGATCTCTCATTCTTCGCCCTGATCACTTCTTGGTTGGTGTTGCGGTGTAGCAGTTCTTGCCTCATCCTTCGGCCCTGCCCTATAAGAGCTCTGATGTGGAGCTCATGTGGTCCGGCTGAACTGGTGAATTGGTGAGAAATGTCTGCGTGTCTTCGGCTTCCTCGATTTGTTCCCCTACTACCCTTCCCTCTCTATCTTGACTCGTTTAGTTATATATCTTGATCGAATCCTTCGGGCCAGCCCTATGAGAGTTCTTTTATGGAGCTCAGTAGTCTGGTTAAACTAATATTAAAAAAAAAAAAAAAAAAAATCCCTCAGATCATTCTTAAGCTGCATACAATTGTTTAACCCTTTCTCTGCAGGGTGTTTTGGGCTATTTAGGTCATATTCAGGCACTCCTGAATGATTAATCAAGCATCTGCATTAAATGAACTGTATTCTGCCGAAAACTAGGCGAAAATAGCTTCAAAATGAGACCAGAACGGGCCTCGTACGTGGCCTGGTTCACCCGCAGCGGTGCCATAGAAAAATGGGAAACCCGCTATTTGTTAGCACTCGCTCGCTTGGCAACACTGTTGTGAGAGGCATTGAGAGACCCGCGCGAGACACAGTCTACCTCAGTGGGCCGCTCGCTGCTCTGAGGATTAGAGGTGGGCCTCTCACGCTCCCGCCCACTGACACTCGATTTTTACGTTTGGAAATTGCTGTAAATTGCCAAAACATTCCAGAACATCACCCGCAGCAAAAGGGTTAAATATAGCTAATATATGACAAAATAAAGTCACCGGTAATGAAAGGGTTAACAGAGGTTTATATAACTGCCAGTGTTGTACTCGGTTTATACTTTATAGTATTTATCTTTGTAACTATAGGTAGCGCCAACGAACTTGACAATGATCTTGACACCTGACCTCTATGTAACTCAAAAGGGCCTAGAGCAAACTGGCTGCAAATATCCACACCTATTTCCTGTTGGACTCTTCCCAAATTATAGAAATGTCAGCCCCATTGCTTTCATTCATTTTGAGTTATAAGAAGTTAAGGGGTCAAGATTATTGTCAAGTTCGTTGGCACTACCTATACCTGTTACCCGGTTATGTTCTAATTTGTTCTTTGTCATGTAAATGTTTGTACATTTTGTATATATACGTACTGTGCTCAAAGTTAATTAAAATAAAACTTTAAAATATATTTCTGGATATTGTTGATAATGCATGGTAGTTTAGCATAAAAATATATCGTCATATTGTAAAGTCTTAAAGGAGATGAGCGTATGTATTTGCTTATTGTTTTATCTTTTAATAATTTTTAGTTTCCTCCCTAGACCTCCATCAAACTGTAAAAAAGAAAATACCCTACCCTAGACACCCCCCCACCCCCACCTTTCAAGTTAAATTTGTAAATTTTTCGGTAGAAAAATGCCCCGGCCGAAGGCCGCTTACTCCTAAAATTACAGGCTCGCTTTTGCTCGCCAGGAAAGAATCGACACCTAAATGTCATGAAAGGTCTTTATATTGACAAAGAAATGTTTCATAAGTCATAAAATAGCTAAACTAATTGGCCAAACGTCTTTAAATAAACCAATGGGGCTTGAAGAGGGGCCAGAAAAACCGGCCCATCCCCCCCTTAGTAGTTGTGCATTGGCTTTTGTTAGATATATTACTAATAACTTTTCCTAATTTTTACTAAATTATAGAAGGGTCTGTCTAATAACGTTGTAGAAATGATCCCTTCTACTTTTTCTTGAACCTGAAGGGAAATGATTGCTTCAGATTGCTCGTTACATGCATGATGTAAGTCACATTACAAAAACTCATAACATGCAAAACCACAAATACCTCGGACTCATGTTCTCTGGTAATTAAAGGTAATGGATAAAGCTATAGGCATCTCTCCAACATTATCTGTTACTACAATTGAGAAAACCAAGAGTGTGCATTCATAAGAGCTGAACTCTGAAGATGACCAACATTTCTCCTCTCTAATACAATACAGTATAGGGAACAGGTAGGTAAATCACTCATTCCAATCGACCGTTAGAACAATATTTATTAGTGGCCCCTCCATCATTGACAATATGCCTTATACAGTAATCGCACTCTTTGAACTCCAGAGTCAGCTGTACAAATCACCTTCCCCGGAGCGTAGAGACCAATTCATCGTAAGTGTACGCTCATAATTACTTACGGACTCGTCCTTATGATGCGGATGCCACTACGAAAAAAAAAAAAAAAAAATTATAAAAGAAAATTATTAGAACTCTTATCTGTTTTACGCTTCCCGTAGTGCAGATGTTTTTGCTAGCGTGGGTTTGCATGGAGACGCTGCGCGTCATCTTCCTTCCGCTCCGGGGGTTCGTGCCGAGCAGACGTGCGGTTCCCGACCTCTCTTCATTCGTCACTCTTCCGTCCGGATTGTGAGCCTTTTGCTCATTTGTACTAATCTGAGATGTTCCAGAGTAGGTTTAGATTAGTTAGGTCGGGCGTGCGATTGGCGTGACCCCCAGGAGTTGTGTTTTAGGGTGCTTTTTGTGGTGGCGTCCCTTGGTCGTGATAGGGCGGGGACGCCATTTTTTGTGTTTTATTTCCCCTCTAGTTTTAGCCTTAACTAGTTTAGGTTAGAGGCTATTATTATATTAAAAGGGTAGCGCTATTCGGCCAACGTTTTGGTGGGTTAGGCATTTATATTTTTTGTCGGCAGAGCCTTTAGTATAGAAATGCTTAATTAGTAAAGGGTTTTGCTTCTGGCTTTCTGCATCGTTGTCCCTACATTCCTGTCGTCGTGATGGTTGGAGGGTGCTGTATCTTCCTAGAGGTAAGAGTAATTCATCGAATTCGTCTTTCTTCTCCTTGCCCTAGGCATCGTGGCCAGCCTCTCAATAGGGTCTGTTTATGGCTAGGTCATGTAATTTTTAGATATATTATTACATTTTATGTATGACATAAACTATGTGTCCCTCTTCTTCTAGACGATGAGATAGTCCTAGTTTTTGAGGGAGTTTGGTTTGTCCTGACTATTATACTGTGTGTTCTATCCTTGTCGAAGACTTGATAGCTAAAATGGGTTTTGGATCACATTTCTGGCGGGGGAATTGTCTCGCGAATGCGTTTCCCCCTCGCCGGGCGTCCCACCATTGGCGGTCTGGTGTTGCGCAGGATCCAATTAACCAGTTTGTTGTATTGAACTAGAACGAACTCCCGGCGGAAGAGCAAGGCTTCCAATAGATGTTTCGGCGCAGCCGAAATGACTCACCTATACTATTCTTAATGTTCCCAGCGCGGTGGGAAGACTACTATTCTGTCATCGCGGCGGAAGAGTCACTTGCTAACTACTCTCCTATCACGGCGGGATGGTCACTTACTAGCACTTTGGTATAGGTCAATGATGGTCACTATCATGGGTAAGAAGTCTAATCACCTTCATGAGAAAACCGGATATGGGTTTTCCATAAGGATACACAAGAAACTTAGAGCGGTGCTGATCGCTACGTCTACTTTCTTTTGTATTAAAAGGTAACATTAGGTTGAATGTCTCAGGTTGTCCTTATGAGCATTGATTCTTGGAAATTTCTTTTCCAGATACACGTCTCCTCGGCGAGGAGCTCCAGACCGTGTTACCGATCCCCGGCGGGAGGGGACTAATCATGTTCGACTGATTCGTGTGCCAACCTTCTTGTAATCGGACATAAGCTATGTGTCAAATGTGTCCTGTGTTTAGACAGATCACGCGGCCAGTGGGTTACTAAACGGTGCAAGTTGTTTGTGCGGTTCAGAAACGGTTTCATTAACCACAAAGAGGAAGAGTGTCGTACAGTGTTAGCCTCAATCAAACTTTGTTTCTCAGAGTACCGTACTGTAAAGATGTGGTTCATAAAGCTCTGCAATGTGACGACAAGCCACTTTGGGACTTGCTACTTAAGCCCACTTTCGCTAACCCTCCTAAGTCGACTTCTTCTCGTTCTGGCACAGGAACAACTAAGAAAAGATTGTCAAAAGTAGTGTCAAAACCAGTGATTAGTTCGTAACTCCCCGCCGAACACTAGCCCTATGAGGGCTTAGGCCCAGAGGGCTAGTATAAAATAATTACATCTTCAACAACAACAAGTGATTAGTTCGGATGACTACAGACGAAGCCACACAAACTGGTTCCCCCCACCGGTCGGCGAAGCGGCCTACGCCCGATTCGTCGATCGCACTGCAGTCAGGTCGATGCTCACGTTCGAGGTCTCCACTGTGCAAGGCACACTCTTCTCCGTCCATCAGACAGGCGGCAAAGAGGAAGCGGATAGGAACGCCGGAGGTCGTGACACGATCTGACTCTATTGCTTCCCGGTCGCATTCCCAAAAGGCACCAGAACCTACTAGGCCGTCCCTGGCTGAGCCGAAAGTCCAATCCGGCCAGTCAGGGGCGGTCCGTAGGGGTACAGTGACGCCACCGAGGGATTTGCTCAGTGGGATAACCAGCCATCCTGTTTTGGGCCATGTGTCACCGTCGGTGCGATCACGGCCCTACACAATCCCCCGCCGCCACACTCCTCAACAACATGTGCCTTCACAAATGCTAGCTGCAGAATATAGGGTTTACCCTCATGAACCAAGTGGGGCCCCTATTACGTCATCGCCCATTCATAACTTAGAATGGTCACAGTTCGAACATGATGTTCTGGAACCTGCTGTCCAGTCTGAGGAGGTTCAACTCCCTTAGCCTGGTCGCCGGAGAGGATGGAGTATCAATCTATCAGGGATGACGAATCTGAGCACTTAGAGTCGGGGCAACAGGTGGCTTCAGGGGGGCATTCTGATGTTGACACACAGTCTATGTCAACGGACCAGAACAGGGAGTTTGTGACAAAAGAGGATTTCCAAACATTCATGGGTGTAATTATGAGTAAGTTGAAAGGGGACGAGTCTGGGCCAGTTTCCCCCGCTCCACCGCCGGTCGCGAGGCCTTTGGGTTCACTGCAAGTTATACCTAAACAGTTATCTACTCCCTCCATTGTCACTACTTGTCATCGTAATGTAACGCCTACCCTTGTTACTTCTAACGTACGTTTGTTGGCAGACATTATTCCTCCTCCCCTTGACAAAGCTCCAATTAAGATAGGTCCCATGCCCTTGCTGTACAGGCCAGATAGATCTTGAGCCCCTCTTGCTCCTCTAAACCCACAGGCCGCGCAACCGACGGTGTCGGGTGAACCTCCTGGCCCGAACATTGAAGTGTCGAGCTTAGTGAGTCAAAGAAATTGAGAGCAAAGAATATTTCAGGTGAGGTGTTAGACGTGGTGGTAAAGGCAATTCCAAATGTCTACACGCCGGACTATTTGTATATGCTCCCATCACCTGCTCTGCCGCCGGCTTCGTCTGTACGACTGTATTCCGACTGGTCTAAACTTGACGGGTTTATTGATATGAAAGCTCTATTCAGCTTGATGCCAGAATTAGACATTCAACCTATTTGTGACCAGTCTGGTAATCCGGTCCTACAGATTGAGACGGTTGGCTCAGGTCCGTGGCAGGACTGCAATTCGAAGGCTCAGAATTTCGCCAGCACTAATACGAGCAAGTCTACCCACCAGATTCCTCAGGAACAACATACAGGTAGTTGCTTTTCTTTGCCAGTAGCCATTGCAGGAGGTGTTTCCAAAACCGTCTTGGATTTCTTGAGTGCCTCTAAACTTTCATTATGCGAAGTGGCGGACCCTTTTTCAAGTCCCACTCCATCTCAAATAGATAAGGACTTTAAACTTAGGCAGAAAGCTTGGTGCCTGTTGTCTCTATTCCTTGTCAGTCGTCAGTTGGCTGAGTCCCTAGTACGTACGACTGAGGCGGTAATTGATTCCCAGGCTACCAAGGCCCTCTGCTTATGTTGCAGAATTCTGTGCAGACTCTTGGTGACATCCGGGTGGCTTTCTTGGAAGCTGTTCGGGCATGCCAAGATCTCGGAGTCTTTTTGGTAAAGAAGCTACTGGAAGAGATTGGGCGTAGGTTAATTGTGTCCCCTGTACTAACAACCACCTTAGTGTCACAAGAAGCGTGGAGATCTGTGTGCAGCTTAATAGACTCGACCAGAACGACTGCCTCCACGCCTAGGAAGGAGTCCGTTACTAAATCTAAATTTAGTCCTCAGAGTCACCATAGTGGACCCAAGTTTTTTCAGTCTTTCAAGACTCTTTCCAAACCTGGCAGCGAGAGGCAAGAGTCTGGGGAAGGGACTGGGAAAGTGGTATAAAGGGCACTCAAAGGGTAAGTCAAGTCAGGAAGCACGACCCACTTCCCCTAGCCAGTCTTCACAAACTACCACTCCCCAGTAAAAAAAACTGAGGGATCACATAGCTCTCTCACTCCCAGGGCCCATGGCGGGCGAGTTGGATACGAGTGTTGCTCTGCCGGACATGTCCAGTTGCATGACTGGGGAATTCCAGACGTGCTACCGGGCATGGCCTCGGCAAACTTGGGCCAGGACAGTGGTACGCAAGGGCATAACTTGGCAGTGGCTCCGACGGCCTCGTTTACGTCTACCATTAGAGATAAACCATGTTTCTTAAGAGGTGGAGTCATTTGTCAAGGAAATGATCATCAAACATATCATTGTCCTGGTCAATCCAACTTGCCCAGTTTACACGTCCAGGTTATTTCTAGTGCCAAAAAGGGACAGCGCTCAGATGAGGCCGGTCGTAGACTTGTCTTAACTGAATCGCTACATTCACAACCCATCGTTAAGGATGCTCACTGTGAATCAGATCAGGTTAACACTTCCGCCGCAAGGTTAGATGTGTTCATTAGACCTGACAGAAGCCTATTGGCATGTCCCAGTAAACAGACGGTTCCAAAAATTCCTCGCTCTGAGGATCAGGCATCAAACTTTTGTTTTTGATAATGATATTCAGCAGACTAATCTGTGGATCTCCAATCATACCTTTTTGTCACGTTACCTGTCTGTGAATTTAGATAAACCATGTATGACCTGTGTCACATTAAGGCAGCGGGTTTAAGTTGTTCGGTGGTTTGTAAATTTTAAGAAGGGGGGGGGGGGGGGGTTGCTGATAGCTAAGACCCTCAGCCCGCCGGACGTGGTTGTTCGACTGCACATTGTTATAATCATTATCTTTGTTCCTCAAGACTAAGCTAGTCAATGAGTCGAAATATTTTTGTATAATACATTGTGATATGCATGTACAGGTATTTTATTTTTGTACAGTTACATAATATGTTGTTATCTACATCGAAAAAGACATGGACTTAGATGAAAGAAACAAAATGAAAAGTTTGAGGGAAGAGGTGAAGGAATTGAATGCCAAAAGAACAGACCAAGAAGTGGATTTTTTTTATTGGCGACTGGTAGGAACGAAGAAGAAGAAATGGTTCATCAAAGGACCACAGAGGAAGACTGAGGGGCAAACAGAGAAATTCGGGACGAACGGTCAGACAGAGGAAACAAGTACCAGTACCGAAGGACAGGAGGGAGAGGCTGGTGTAATCCAGGAACAAGTGAGAGAAACAGGGCAGGAGGAGAACAAGGGAGAGAAGGTGGAGTGGAATCGGGAGGAGAGTAGAGTCTGGGAATATTAGGGAAAGAGAAAAAAAGAAAGGTGTAAGAAAGGGGGAGATGAAGCTGATGTATAGTAATGTGGATGGCTTGCTGTCCAAGAAATTAGAATTGAATGACTATATTGAGAAATATAAACCACATATTATGTGGGAGTGTTGGGATGGGAAGGGTACAATGTGTGGAGAAAAGATAGAGAAGGAAAAGTGGGGGGTGGCGTGTTAACCTAACAAGTGTGCATGGGGGTAATTGGAAACGTCCCCCTGTGCTGACGTATTTGAGGTGTTTCCGTCACTAAAATATTCATTGTACCATTAATAGCATTAATACTTATCCATATGCGCCTATTATGGGTTGATTATTAAGGTATTAACCTGAAACAACAATAAAACGAGTGAAAACAGCGTTTGGATGGTCAAAATCGGAGATATAGCCCGCGAGTTGTATAATGTATGGGTGAGGCAAGCTGCTTTCCCGCCAATTTCCCCCAAGGCCACTGAGACACAGTCGATCGATACTCTCTCTCTCTCTCTCTTGCACTCGCTTGCCATCAGTGATGACAACACCCTGCTTGCAACTCGCTAATGTTAGCACGAAAATATACCTCAGAATAAGGGAATAACAGGGAAAATAGGTGATAACTGAAGGAGAGGAGGAAAGTGGGGAAGGAGGGGAGGTAGAGGACTGAGATTTTGCATGGCCCAGGGGCCAAAACAAAATAAAAAAATAAAAAAATAAAAATATATATATTTTTTTTTTTCACTCACTCTTAAGAGTCTCCCCGCAGTCCGCCGGGGGAACTCTTAAGAGTCTCCCCGCAGTTCCCAGGTTAATAATGACTGACAAAAATATAGAAGCAAGTGAGATTAACCTAGGCAATAATAGATCAGAAATTATAGCAGTGACAATAAAAGACAAGGACAACAAAGCAACTGATATAGCAGTGGCTTATATACCACAACAAACTAGAGCATGGAAGCGGGAAGAATATGATCAACTAATCACGGAATCTCTAGATGCACTAAAAATACTTTTTAATAGGAGAAATAAATTAATATTAACAGGTGATTTCAACTGTAAGGAAGTCAATTGGGAAGGGTTAGATGCAGGAAATAATAATGAATCTTGGGGCAGTAAATTACTGAATCTAGTAACAGAAAACATTTTTACACAACATGTTAGAGAAAACACACAAATCAGAGGGTGGATGAACCATCCAGGCTAGACCTAGTCTTCATCAGTGATCCGCATGACGTTAAAAAGATAAATTATCGTTGTCCCTTGGGAAAAAGTGATCACAAGATTTTAGAAATGGAGATGATTTTGGGAAAAATGAGGAGAGAAATGAAGGACATAAAATAAATAGATACAACTATGCTAAAACTTATTTTAAATAATTAAAACATCATTTCCAAAGTATAAATTGGAAGGAACTAGAAAGCTTGGAAATGGTTCAAGACAAATATAGACTTTTCTTGAAAGTATATGAAGAAGGGATACATAAATATGTCCCAAGGTTCTCACCAGGGGTAAAGAAGGAAAAAGAATGGTTCAATATAAGATGTAGTAAGGCACAGGATAGAAGAAACCAAACCTGGAATATAGCACGGAAGAGACATAGTGAAAATACCTGGAATAAGTACAAGGAGAAAATAAATGAATACGTAAAGATACGACGCGAGGAACAATATAAATACGAAAGGAATATTGTAGAGAAGTGCAAAAACGAGCCAAAACTATTTTATAGATTTGTAAATGGAAAAATAAAAACAAAAGAGGTACAGTGGAGCCCCCATTTTCGCTACACCGGTCTTCGTTGATTCAATTCTCGCACCACACACCAAATATTCCCCATTTCAATTCTCACGCCAAAAGCCTCAATTTAGTAGTAGCCTCTACGTTCCAACGTAGAGCTATATACTTATTGTATAATTTTGCTCCGCTCTAGAGTGGGCAATTATCGAAATCACTAGCGCGATAAAACGATAACATCTAGAGTAGCACCTTACTCTCTCTACTAGGTACGTTGTACATACTTTGGAGGCCACTATTTGAAAAGGAAAATAAGAAAATATTGATGAGAAAGAAGAGAAAGAAGAGAAAATTACAGGATTTTAGGCCATCCTATCTGGCTCCTTCAGCCGTCTTGACGGATCCACCCCACTACCCGACAGGGTTCATTGGGCATTCCTTTTCGCCCTACTCAAGCCTTCACACTCGCTGTTTTCTATGCGCCCGATTTTTGTGCTGCTACTCCTGTCACCTACCCTTTGGGTGAGTTGTGGGCCTTATTTATGGTACCTAAGGTTATTAGACAGATGCTCTGTGATGTAGGCACGCTTCAAATGGGCTCTTAGGTGTGTTACTTTGAGTATGGTGTCGGAACTGGTTGGTCACGCTTCTGCGCATGCGTCGCCCTTCGGCGATTGTTATTCTTTAGGCCTATGCCTGTTTTTATCATCATTTTCGCTTGCGGTGGCTTAATTTTGTTACCTGGTCGGTTCTATTACGCTTTGTGCTTATTTTCTGCTTTCATTGCGTGGTGTTTGCGAAAAGTTAGGCTAACTTGTGCACTTTCGTTTGTGATGAAGGGGGCATAGCCCCCCTTGCCTTGACAGGTTATTTTGGCCTTATGTTTTGCTTACCTTCACATGAATGTTTCACATTGGAGTGTGCCCTGTGTTTTTTGTTTTTATCTGCCACTCACCCAAGGCTAGGCCCCCTGTTAATAGCCTAACTTTTAGTTGGAGGGGGGCGCCAGGGCTCGGCCTCATGTTCCTCGCCTAACGTTTTAGAAGGGGGAGAAGGGACTTTTGGTAGACCGTCAATGTTGCCTCGTCGCTCTTGCTTTCCGATCTATGGTTTTACTAAACCACCTTAGGCTCGCAGGGGTATGACGCTTTGGTTTTACTAAACCTTCTGTGGGGCACCCTTTTTTCGTCTGACGCTCGCTCCCGCGCTGTCTCTCCCTTCTTTTGTTGGCGCTCCCCTAGGCCTTGAGTTCCTGAGACACAGTCTTCCCCTTAATTGAACTCCCTCATACATTGAGGTCCCCGCAGCACGGTCTTCACCTCCTTTGAGCTCTACGATGCCTTGAACTGTCGTCCCTTCCACCCTTTTTGGTGACGCGGGTCTCTGGGAAGGGCTCCGCGCCCGCTCCGCCCTGCAGCGTGGACAATTCCCGCTCCAGGTCGGTCCTATGCTTCCGACATGTTCTCTTTTTTGGCTGCTGTGGTCGGGTCACTCTGGACCCGCTCCGCCCTAGGATGGTACTATCCGTCTCTAGGTCGGTCCTCTGCATCGCACTGTTTTATTTTTGCTCATGCCAGCTCCCCTGCCAGCTGTCCTGCTGTGCACTTGGGTTGAGCCTTTTGGTTGGTATTTACCTCCATCTCCCTTTCCGCTCGAGGGCGGACAAATCCGCTCTGGAGCGGACTTCTCCGCTCTGGTGCACGCATCTCCGCTCTGCAGTGATGTCTATTCCGCTCTGGACAGGGCCCCCTTGGGCTCCTTCTTCACTTTGGCTTCTACACTGGGTCTCTCCTCCACCTGTTCCGCTTTGGAGCGGACACCAGTACCGCTCCTGGTCGGTCCTAGGCCTTCCCTCCTGCTGCCCTAGCCCTCATGTTTTCACCTGGTTCTACTCTACGATTGTTCCGCTCTGGAGCGGACGCCAGTCCTGCTCCAGGTCGGTCCTAGGCCTTGCCTTCTCATGCCCTGGCTCTCTTGTTCGCTGTGCGCATGCCTTTCTCCTTTGCCTCGACTGCCATTGTCATGCATGCATGCCCCGCTCTGGAGTGGGAGGGTGTAGTCCGCTCTGGAGCGGGTCTGTCTGCTCCGCTCTGGAGCGGGTCTGTCTGCTCCGCTCTGGAGCGGACTTTCCCGCTCTAGAGCGGACTTGCCCTCTCGGCCCTGGCACTAATTTTTTGGCCAATATTGCCTTGTTTGTACTTGGGGTTTGTCGGTTACAGTGTCTAATAACCTTCTCCTTTACATCAGGCTGTGTTCCCACTCTGCGCTGCTGGGTCCCTTGGCCTGCCATCTCCTCTTCGGTCCCTTCACCCTCAGGTACCCTTTTCGGTTCTTATATGGCTGTCATGCTTTATTTCAGGGTGTTTGAACCTGCGCCTTGGTCTTTTCTGACCTGGGTTTTTGCGGTTCTTCAGACTGTTGCTGCTTATGATGTATGCTTGGCCCTCCCACATGGGGGGGTCAGTCTCCGTCCTTCTCCACATGGGGGGGGTGTTATTACTTTTCTGTACCTATCATAATGCATGGTATCTTTTGTGTGTTTTTTTGCGCATACTGTCATACCTTCCTTCAATTTATGCATCTTCTTTCTCTGAGCTTCATCTGGGACATCTTTCATTTCTCCCTTCGCTTACTGTGCGGATGTCGCTCCCTGCCTGCGCGCGCCATGGGTGTGCCCGTCCAGCTATGGGAGCTGGGCATACTGAGTGCCCCGCCCATGCTGCGTGCTACTGCCGTGATGGCTTCCCCCCAGACGGTGTGGCCCGTGTCTCGTCACCGTTATGACGATTGAGTCTCGCCCTACTTCACCGGATGCTGAGACGGCACGGGTCAACCTCACCGCTGCATGGTCGGGCGTGGCTCGGTCTGTTCAGGACCATTTACACCGGGTCCCCCGCTTCATGGACGAAGGGGTTCGCGCCTTGCTGAACCTTCCTCTGGTGTCTCCGCGCCCTGTGGTCCCCGCTTCACAGGCCCCTCAGTCTGGTGTGTCTCCGTTATCGGCGGACACGGCGGGGTCGATGCGGCACCACTCAGCTTCTCCACGTCGCCGGAAGTCTTCGACGTAGCCTAATCGCAAGGCCCCAAGCAGGCAAAATAAGGGTTGGGAGCCTTAATGAAAATGTAGAATACAAATTGGGGATCTGGAAAGCCAGAGGTAGTCAGAAAACTGGTGCGAACCCCACAAAGAAAAAAAAAGGGGGTCAAAGGACAACCCCAGGGGCTGCAACAGAATCGAACGACAAAAAGCCCCCCGTAGGCTAGGCCATCCAATAAAAAGTTAGCCTAAACGGCACTAGGCGATTAGGAAAAATGTAAAAAGAAGGGCGCCACTAGCTACCGCACACCCAAAGAGGTGTGAGCGCGACATAAAAGACCAACATGGGGCAAATGACATCCCGGGTCGGCGCCCCCACCATAACATCACCCGAAACACCGAAGTTAGCCTAGCCACCGAAAAAATGCGCGTAAGTCAGAAACTAAGTAAGTGACAAGAAGCCCTAAATGAATAGAACCTATCAAAACCTAAACTAAAGTCACCGCAATGAAAATAAAAGCAATATAAGGCAGAGGCCTTTCAACACTAGCGGCGTCCAAAGACACGCATGCGCAGAGGGCTGAAAACATGAGAGACCTCCACTTTCAACGCAAACACTCGAATAAAACACCTGAGTGCCCATTTTACGTTGTGCCAACCCAAGAGTGAAACGTTACTCTCAAACTTTCTTCTACTCAACAGCTGAGCTCTGGAACTCTCTCCCAGAATCAGTCTTTCCCTCTTCCTATGACTTAAATTGCTTCAAACTCCGTGTGTCCAGGCATTTTGGCTCGAACGTCCCTTGATTTTGGCCCTGTCACTCTTTCAACTATGGGGGGGCACTCGCTATAGGCAGTTATGCCTTTTGCCTCCCTCAATCACATAGAAAAAAAAAAAAAAAAAAAACTCTAGATGTTATCGATTTAATTCGCGCTATGGGTATACGATAATTGCCGCTCTAGAGCGAAGCAGATTACATTGTCATAGTATAAGCTCTACGTTGGAACGTAGAGGCTACTACTAAATAGCCAATGCCTTTGCTTTATGATCATGCCCGAGTTTGGCAACCAATAATTGGTCCTCCTATTCCGGAAGACGCGGAGACAGATATCACTGAACTTTACCCGGTCCCTCAATCCTGGGTCCTCGAGGTAAATGAGTTAAAACATCTGCGGGCAAAAGATGCTGAAAGGCGGGGAATGGATGTAGTCGTGTCTCCTTTCCCTTCCATGTCTGATATTCAGTTTTGTAGACAAACCTGCTCCAGTATTTTCTGCCACAAAATCCTTGAAGCCTTGGTCAAATTTCTCTAAGCTTGCTGCTCATAATGCTATAAAGTCCCTCTCCTCAGTGTGTTCTACAAAGATAGAAACAGTTGCCACAGACCTTCCGTCTCGCATGTTTACCTTAGAAGGAGTGGGACAAGGTCCGTGGGTGGAATAGGAAGCAGAGGCGGCAAAATTTGCTCTATCCATCACTGCAATTGCCCCCAGTAAGGTTCCAAATGAGGACCATAAGTTTGCTTCTTGTCATATATGATCTGAGGAACAATACAATTACCGTAAAACCGGGTAACTTCGGACATTTTTCGAGTTTTTTTAACAATATCTCCTGACTGTAAACACATTATAGAGATTTAACTAGGTAAAGTGATGTGTGGTGATAGTGCGCGGTAATCCAGGAAGCCTCCTAAAATTATCCCCCATAATAAGAGAGCCATCCTTATCCTAAATGGTGTCCGAAGTCATCTTGAAAAGTGGCTAACTTCGGACATGTATGGATAACTTCGGACATACAGTGATTTCTTATGGAAAATGATTGCCAAGAAAGCTGGGATAACTTCGGACAAGCGGAGGGGAACTTCGGACGTACGTTCGTGGTTTTATTTCATTAATTTTTCGGCTCCTACTATTTTATATGAATATTTTATTATCGCTGCTTATTCCTGTCCGATGTCTTACTGGAAAATGCACAGTCAATACTTTTAGGCCTGTATAATTAGTATAGGAGGGGGTTATATACGATGTTTGACATATATTCTTTTTGGATCAGTTCTCGTTAGGCATTGAACTCACTCTTAGAAAATATTGAGCAGAAAAAATAACCAATGCTGTCAAATCGATAACTCGAAAATTAACTAGGCCTAGTGAAAATATATAGGTATGTATACTCTATCACTGCATATACATTTTTATGAATTTAAGCATTTTTATAGGTACAGTATAACGTATGTGTTGGTGTTTCTTACGGCAGATAAAAAAAAATTTGGACAAGATATATGCCTCTCCTAATTTATATATATTATATATCCAGAATTATCCTAAATACATAAATCAGTTAGCATATCATATTTTTATGGGTTTTTGGACTCGGAGAATGATTATTTGATCTTTAACCACCATTTTAATGATGGACAAGTATTATGAATTATTTTCATAGGGCAAATAATAACAAACGATTTGTTTGTTCCCTGTCCGAAGTTACAATATTTTGTTGTGGAAAATGCAATAGGTTAACCCTCCGGATCCGGGGGGGCCCTCATATGAGGCGGTTCGCTTTGTCCGGGGCCATTTTCGTACAGTCAAGCTTCATAATTCAGTAGCTACTGATTGAGACCACCTAGAGCAGTCAGGTTTTTTTCAAATTGTAGAACATCTTGTTGTCTGTACACTGCCATTGAGTTGTGGTTGCCGAGTTATGATGATTTTAGCGGCGAATTTTACCTCATATGAGGCCTCTCGGACTCCTAACCAAAATACGTTTTGCCTCATATGAGGCCTCCCGGATCCCAAGGGTTAAATGATAGTGTTCTAGCTAGAGCGTTATACAAGTGTAACAAATTTCCATTGGTGGATGTTGTCTGGTAATTTTACTACAAAATTATATCAGTCACAACATCATTCATACAAACAAATTTCTTCAGGGTGATAGAAGTTTGGCAGGGTAGCGAAAAATTTAAATTTTTTCGTCATACATATAATATTTTTTTTCTGTACATATACTCATGTCAGTTCCCTAGGGCTTTTACATGCTCTTCCTTTGCCATTTCTCTAAACGGACCCCACAAAAAAAATAAAATAAAAAGCGTTTCCATTATATAATGACTGGCTAATTACTTATTATCGCCGATGTCCGAAGTTACGACCCAAGTCCGAAGCGACCCGGTTTTACGGTATACTTTCACCAAACGTCATAGAAGTAATCAAAGAATTATTAAAGCCAATGGTATGAGTGCCAGTTCTAAAAGGCACCATAGTTTTCCTATCCCTCATTTTTCTTGTTCCCAAACGGGACAGCTCAAAGATGAGACCAGTCAAAGACCTTTCCTCACTCAAAATTACAGATTTCGCATGCTCACAGTGTCTCAGATATGGCTAATCCTTCATCAGGACGTGTGACTGATAACGTTGGACCTCAAAGATGCCTTTTGGCACATTCCGATCTTTGAAAAAGATCAAAGATTTCTTGCCCTTCCCTGCCAAAATTCAGCAGTAACGTTTACTCGCGTTCCATTCGGGTTAAAATGTATTTCCAACCTTTGGGCAGACACCTTATCCCGGTGCAAGTGCACGTCAGTGGAATGGGCACTCAAACAAGAAGCTTTCAGCAAGCAGATTCTTCCTTACATTTAAGCCTAGTACCTCCTGGGAAGGGCCAACCTTTGGCCGGACGCCTTATCCCGGGGCAAGAGTACGTCAGTGGTATGGGCACTCAAACAGGAAGCTTTCGACAAGCCGATTCTTCCTTCCCATCCACAAGTTGACCTTTTTGCATCCCACACGGTAGCAAAGACCCCTCAATCTATAACCCGGTGGTCAGTAACCCCGGCGGGTGGACTGGCCGCTTTTTCGGTCAATTGGAAAACATGGTCGTCCATCTACCTGTTCCCTCCCCCAGACATGACCCTCATGTACAGTCATACAACGGTCTAGTGTGCTCTTTGCGCCAGTTTGGTCCACACAAGCATGATACAGCCGCCTTAGCCTATGGTGCCCGTCTCCAGTGGAATTTCCAATCTCTCAATTCCACTTGGACCAAATTGGAAGCCTTCAGAGTTGCCTAACTTTTGCATTATGGAAGTTTTCCGGGCCAAATGGCTAAGAGAAAAAATACGATCCTATCTGACACCCTAAATTAAAGGCCCAATATTCGGTGACCACTATCAGGCAATATGTGTCACACTGGAAGAGTTTTACTACCATCACTAAGTAAGAAGACAAAGTTTTTTTTTCTATAGTAAATAAGTATGAGCTGTATGTACTGAATGAGTCTGGTTCTGCTTTCCTCCTTCGGAATCTCCAAAAGGAATAAGGGGGGGGGGGATGTAGAACATGACTAAGTATACGAAGACAAGGGGTTTTCTTCTATAGTGAATAAGTACAAGTTGTATGTACTGAATGAGTATGAACAAATAGTTCATTTTTATACCAATGCAAACAAAAATACTCTTGATAATTTTTGCACAGCTTCAGGAGCGTTATAGTATGGAAATGTTTTGACATTACTATAGGTTTGACTCCTGTAAGGAGATAAAGAAAACCTAATATTTAGTAGTGGCCCCGTAATCATTGACGAACATGCCTATTACATAAGGCACCCTCTTCAAACACTCATCCGCCGTAGTTTGAATCTACCGCGCAGAGCATTTAAAATTTGAGGAGCCTTCATCATGAGCGCACGCGACCTCACTCATGGCTTTAGTCATTATGAATTGGGTTCTCACTACGAAAAAACTTCGTAAAAAATAAAAAGAAAAAGAAAATAAGAATAACTATTCAATAAGCTTTCCATAATATCGTGGATGTACTTGTGTGGATCTTTGACCAGACGCTGACTCAGGCGTCATTCTTCCTTCACCGACATATCAAGTAAACCAAAATCCTTAATACATCAACGAATGGGAAGGGGATGGTCGGGAGGGCCCCAGTCGTCAATGATTACGGGGCCACTACTAAATATTAGGTTTTCTTTATCTCCTTGCAGGAGTCAAACCTATAATTTATTAGTGGCCCCTCCATCATTGACGAACATGCCTGATTTCTAAGACTGGAGGGGGACATTCGTAATCATATCATAACTCTAGAAAAGCAGATAATCAAACAACCACATAGTATTCTTACTTTGAAAAATATATATTTGAATGGCGCAGCACATATATACAAAAGGGGGTCAAGCAGGGGCGTGCTTCAAAGAAGCCTGCTTGATACAAAAGGTTAACTCTTGAGACTCTGCGAACAGATCTGTAAGTTAAAAAGGCACCCCACTCACATAAGTGGTGAAAAATAAAAACTTATAAGTTTACATGTGCACATATAACCCCATAATACTTGTGGAAATATTTTGCAAAATATATCCAATGCTTAAACTAAATTGCTTTCACAGCTAAACTACTATAACAACACTGTTGTTTGTACTATCATTGTACTAGCACAATTTCCTGCAATGAATAGTACAGAGAAATTTTCATATCAACAATACCCATATTTATTAGTGGCCCCTCCATCATTGATGAACATGCCTATTACATAAGGCATCCTCTTCAAACACTAATCCGCCGTAGTTTGAATCTACCGCACAGAGCATTTAAAATCTGAGGAGCCTTCATCATGAGCGCACGCGACCTCACTCATGGCTTCAGTCATTATGAATTGGGTTCTCACTACGAAAAAACTTTGTAAAAAATAAAAACAAAAACAAAATAAGAATAACTATCCAATAAGCTTTCCATCATATCGTGGATGTACTTGTGTGGATCTTTGACCAGACGCTGATTCAGGCGTCATTCTTCCTTCTCTGCTCTGCGCTCACCCCGCCCGGACGTGCCTCCCCACGCTCCGCTGGTTCCGCATTTGCTGCGTCCCTAGTGAGTTTTTTCTCATTTGTTTACTCCGGGATGTATCGAGTAAGGTTAGGATATGCGTAGCAGGAGTGTCCTGGGCTGGTTGCCCGCAGTGCAGTGTATTTTGGGTCGGTGTGTTTGGGGCATCTATTTCGGATGTACCCTCGTGGTCCTGTTTTGGACGTGTGAACTTTTTCACAGTTAGTTAGCTTGTGATGCAGGCGGCTTTCATTACGCGCTTTTGCTGCCTTCTATCTTTCTGATGAGGTAGCGTTTGTTTTGCTGACGTTCCCAGCGTATTTTTCTTCACTTAGTGAAGTTTTTCTGGGTCCCGAGTCAGTCTTCCCTTTGCCGGAAGTATTTGCTACAGTGGTGTGTTGGCGGTGTTTCCTGTTGTGATATTTCCAGTGCTTTTGTTTATATTTCAACGTTTTTGTGCCGTCTGCCTAGGCCTAGCCAGCCGCTCGTAGCTTTGCCACATGTACAAGTGTTATTGATTTATTTATAAATATGTACTATTGTGTCATGTGTATCCTGGTTTAGTTGTGTATTGGCTAATTCCGCGGACTATTTATGTTTCCTGGATTAGTTGTGTATTGGCTAATTCCACGGATTATGTTTGTGGGCCCTAGGTTAGTTGTGTTTTGGCTATCTCTCGGGTCCTATGTGCGTTCAGATGGTTTCTGGACGGGGTGGGTTACTTTCCGGCGGGTTTTTCTCGGTTACACCATGAAAACCCCGGCCGAGAGCCGAGTTTTGGCCACGCGTGGTTTCAAAAACAGGCTTGTGTCCCCGGCGAGTAGGTGTCTGTGGCTCTCCAGGACTGCGTCTCTGTGGTGGTGCCTGTTTCAGGCTCCCTATGATTCCCGGCGGAATGGCTGTACCCATCTAACATTGTTCATGCGGACATATGTTATGAAGTTTTTCTACCCGGTTTTACAAACCAAAGGAAAAAACCTAGCTGTTGTTGTGGGCTTTCCTCCCCGGCGATCTTTTACAAAGAAGTGGGGATAGGAACTTATGGGTTTAACGTTTAAACATCAGATCTCACCCGGCGGGTGCACCTTGGTAGGGTGGGATGAACGAATTGGTAATTCAGTTTAGTTAACCGGTCCATTTAGTGATACTATATGTATCGCCGCCTTCACACATACGGCGATCGAAGGCTCAATTAGGGTTAACATCTTTTTTATAAGTTTTTCACACCCGGCGGGTGCTCCTGGGAGGAGGAAATAAGGAATTTACAATTCAATTTAGTTAACCAAATAATTGAGAGATACGTTAGTGTATCGCCGCCTTCAACATACGGCGATCTATATGACAATTCGTTAGAAGTCAGATCTCGTATCAGCCTGCCCAGTGTTAATCTGCAAGATAATTTGGTCTACTCTTAACTCATTCAAATCCAACTTCACAACTGCTTCATCCATTCCACCATTAAAATCTCCGACTGGCAATCTTGTAAGTGACCCACGTGGTAAAGCTAACCTTCTTGCGGATATTTTCTCCACCAACTCAACCTTAGATGAAATAAATCAAGATGTCCCTGTACTTAATTTTAATTCGCCTGAAATTCCCTCACTTAAGATCCACACCAGACATGTCAAAACTATTTTGCAGAATCTCTCAGTAGATAAGGCTCCTGGTCCAGATGAAATTCCTCCAATAGTACTTAAGAATTGCTCCTTGGTGCTCGCTCCTGTATTGGCAAAATTGTTCCGTCTATGTACTCATACCTCATGCTTCCCAGTACCCTGGAAAGAAGCAAACATCCATCCAGTTCCTAAAAAAGGTGCCTCTTCAGATCCATCAAACTACAGACCAATAGCTATAACTTCCACTCTTGGTAAAGTCTTTGAAATTATATTAAATAATCACATAATTAAGCATCTTGAGAATAATAAATTAATCAGTGATAGGCAATATGGTTTTAGACGATGTCGATCAACTGCAGACATTCTTTGCCTTCTTACGCATCAAATCAACCAAGCTACAGACCAACATGGTGAAACACATACAATAGCACTGGATATATCAAAGGCATTTGATAGAGTCTGGCATCAATCCTTATTGTCGAAGATGTCACACTACGGCCTTGCATCATTAGTTCCACTAATTTCTTCTTATCTTCATAACAGAAAAATACGTGTAATGGTAGATGGCCTTTATTCTCAATTTCACTCAATAAATGCTGGTGTTCCCCAGGGATCAGTTTTGGCCCCAATTATGTTCCTCATTCATATCAATGATCTCATATCTACCACTCATAATCCAATACATTCCTACGCAGATGACTCAACACTCCACAGTTCCTTCACATTTACCAATTCTTTCACCCAACCCGATCTTATAAATTCAAAAATAAGCACTGCAATTTCTCTGAACCAGGACCTTTCTAGAATTGAAGAATGGGGACAAAAGAATCTAGTTTCCTTTAATGCACAGAAAACCAAGTACATTCAATTTTCTAACCGACAGAATCTCACTGACTCCCATATATTTTTGAATGATGTAAATATTCCCACTTCCCATAGTATTGACATTCTCGGTGTAACATTAACTACTAACTTGAGCTGGACACATTATGTTAGAAGCATTGCTAAGAATGCCTCTAAAAAACTGGGACTCCTGTACAGAGTTCGAGAATTCTTCACTGACGAGCAGTTGGCCGTAATATATAAAAGTCATGTGCGTTCTCAGATGGATTACTGTTCACCTCTGTGGAGTGGAAGTGGAGTGGCTGCATTGAGGCAGTTGGACAAAATTCAAAATAAAGCTATTAGATTAATCAATAACCCTGCAATCACACAGGACCTTCCTACATTATCCATACGAAGAAACGTTGCATCCCTTGCATTATTCTACAGATATTTTCACAGCAATTGTTCCGAGGAACTTGCTTCAATTATGCCGCCTCTCCACATCTTTCCCCGTAGAACTAGGGCAGCTGAGAGCGCCCATGAATTTACACTTTCTCCTCCACAATGCAGAACTTCTGCTTATCAAAATTCATTTATCCCTAGAACTACTACTCTTTGGAATTCACTTCCCTCGAATTGCTTTCCACAAACTTACAATCTACAAATGTTTAAATCCAGTTGTTACAAACATTTTATGAATGGAGGATGCCTTTAGGCACATGGACCTTTTTGTTTTATCTGTGTTTTTCCTTCCTCTGTTCATTGTCTCTTTAAAAAAAAAAAAAAAAAAAAAAAAAAAAAAAAAAAAAAAAAAAAAAATCATGTGCCGGCGTCTTTGTGGGGGGTTGTTTTCCAAAATTGAATCTTGAAACAGTCACCACCAGAAAGACTATGTTTATAAACGCCATACTGGTCTTTTATATTATGTAAGAGGGTATTCTTAACTTTCTTAAGACATGTCTAGATATTCGGAAATCTTTATAGAACCCCGCCGCGTAACGAGCTGTGATCGTTGTGACATTACGTCTCGTTACCCGGCGGGTTATTAACACTTGTGTGCGAACATGTTGGGTTAACCTTATGAGCATTAATTCCTGGAAATTTTCTTTTTTCCAGGCCTGGGCTCCGGCGGACCAATACAGAACCTGCAGTAGTTTTCCCACCAGTCTCTGTCATGGCTACCTTTGCCCCAGTTTTTGCTTTATGCATTACTCCAACCTGTGCTGGTATCCCTCTTTTTGCGCACACTCTTTGTATCAAGTGTGTTAAATGTCTAGACCGTTCAAGGGGTCTGTGGGTGATGCGCAACTGTTCCTTTTGCTCCCAACTCAGTGTAAAAGTATTACAAGACAATGATAAGACCGCAGCGGTCGCCTTACGAGAAGTTAGGCAACAAATGGCAGCTTATACTACTATTGTGGCTCATAAGTCACTTTAATGTGATAACGTCCCACTTTGGGATAGGCTTCTAATTGAGCACCCTCCCCCTAAACGTTCCTCTCGAGTAACTATCCGTAAGCCGGCAGAGACTGAACAGGGTTCTGTGTCATCCCCTGCCCCAGCTACTTCGAAACGTCAACGTGAGCCTACACCCCCGGCGGCAGCCTCCTCGTCTCGGGCGAGATCTAGGTCTAGGTCACCACTTAGACACCAGCCACCTAGTCTTGCCTCTTCACCATCGAGTAAGAAGAGTAAGACGGAAAGTTCCACCAGTGGTCACGGCGATAAATCCTCCAAATCAAAGAGTAGTTCACGGTCACGCCGCAGCCATAAATCTTCGAGAAAGGATTCCCATGATAGAAAGGCCTCCCGACATTCGCCGGATACTAGTACTTCTCGTCATACCTCTACCCCAGACAGAGCTAGTGTTCCGGTCTCAGGGGTCCAGTGTAGTGCCTGTACCTAAAGATAATTTACCTATTAGCATTTTAACCCTGGATTTGGAGTGTTCAGGGAGCTCAGTGGTTGAGAGTGTTTCGGACTCCCAAGGGAGTGCAGGCCAAGGCCTAGGTGTTTGGCGATATTCTCGACCAGTGCCTGACCAACCACTTCGGGCTCAAACTATTCACACAGTGGCTGACGTCCACCGGGACGCAGCGATCCCATCCTCTATTCCTGACTTATCTTGGCAACAAGATGGTACCCCAGCTTCGGCGGAATCCTCTCATGAGGAACAGGATGATAAAGACGAGGTTTCAATTATATCAGATATGGAAGTGCAAGAGTCGGGTTCAGGCTTAGACGCCGCACAAGATCTTATTGATTCACCATTGAGTACATCATCAAATAAATTTGTCACAGCACAGGAAATTGATGGGCTACTAGTTAATGCTTTATCTAAAAAAATTGGCCAACAGCCGGAAACTCCTACAGTGGACCTGGGAGCTCCCACGACAAGCTCTACGGTACGGCCTCTGATGACTTCTATTGCTTTGACTCAGATCCCTCACCCTCCCTCTATGTCACCATCGGTGGTCACTAGGCCTGCTACGGCGGCATTGACCACTTCGAATGTAAGGGTTATAACGGATGTCAATCCGCCCCCTTTAGACAAAGCTCCTCTCAGAAAGGTAGCTATGCCCTTGCTTTACGGCCCAGACGAGTCATGGGTCCTTTTGACCCCCACTAAGCCAGAGCTCGCCCAACCTACCTTGTCAGGGGAACTCCCAGTGCCGCAAGAATGGGTCATCCAAGGCAATAAATCTAAGAAATTAAGGGCCTTGGATACTTTGGGGAATGTACTCGATGTCAATGTCAAGGCTATACCTAGTTATTATCACCAGGACTATTTTGTTTATAGTCAGGACCCCCAATTCGCGAGAATAGGGGTGACAGGAGGCATCGCGTATTGTGAATTCGTGTATTGTGGAACTAACTTTAAATGGGAATAATTAGATTGGGTGACATCTCTCAATTATGGCCTATTTTCGACATTTTTGGCCCTATTTTCGACATTTTTGGCTCTACAGTACAGTCTATATCTTATATATAAGAAGAACAATGAATGAAAATATGAAACCTTACCTTAAAATTAGTAGTAGATAGGCTTGGACTAGGACCGTAGGACTTCACGATTTTCTCCAACTTCTCCCTCCCTGACTAAATCGTACGAACAGTTTACTCTGACAAGCCTATTGCACAGTTTCCTTCTCCTTTTTTCTTGCGATCCAACACTTCCACCTTCATTTTGTGTGTTATCTTCTTATATTGGCGTGGCATGGCGAAAAAAGTGGCAGGCACTACAAACGTTTGGTCACTCCGCACGGCTATAAGCGCTTGAGCGGGACTGTGGGAGGGAGGGAGGGAGGGTAAGCGGGAGGGAAGGCAGGCGTATGCCCGTCTTCTTCTTTTTTCAGAGCTACTCCTGGGCCTCGCGAAACGTAGACGTGCTCGCGTATCAAGCGGGAATAGCGGATTTGGCCCCTTCTTAGCTCTCGATTCGTGTATTGTGGTACCACCTCGCGTAATTAATGTTTAATTAATTAATGTTATTTTCGAGGGGTAACTCGTGTATTAGGGTTTTCGCGCATTGTGGAATCGTGTATTGGGGGTCCTGACTGTACTGCTAAGCCTGCTTTACCCTCTGCCTCAGCTTCAAAATTGTTTTCTGACTGGTCTAAGCATGATGGGTTTAATGACATTAAGACACTGTCAGCTCTCACTCCAGAACTCGATTTGCAAACCGTCACAGACGCAGCCGCTAATCCAGTCTTGAAGGTGGAGCAGTTGGGTCCAGGACCTTGGGTGGAATGGGAAACAGAGGCTCAAAACTTTGCGACCACATTTACTTCCAAAACTTCCCACCAGATCCCTCAAGATACTCATTCTTGGTTCTCCATGCCAGTGTGTTCTGCCGGCGGAGTCCCTTCAGCTTTGTTTGCTTTCTTAGCTGCCCCTAAAATTAATCTTTGTGAACTAAAAGACCCTTTCACTACCCCTACCCCAACTCACCTAGACCGAGAATTTAGGCTACGGGGGAAACTTTTCGCCTGTTCTCCCAATACATAGTGTTCGCCTGTTCTCCCAATACATAGTGTCACAACAGGTAGCAAAGTCATTGCTCCGGTCCACTCAGGCAATCGCAGACGCGGATGCCAGAAGATCGGTTGAACTGTCCCGGCGACTGCTTCTTCAGTTGTCAATCCAATCATTGGGTGACATACGCACAGCCTTGCTTGAGGCGGTACGAGCGAGACAAGATCTCAGAATGTCCTTGGTACGGAAGCTTCCTGATCGCATTGCGAATCAGGTGGTCATGTCACCAGTGCTCACTCCCTCTTTAATGTCCCCTGAAGTGTGGCGAACAGTATTTAATATGGCTCAGGCCTTTAAACATAGTCCCACCCCTTCTAAGATACCTGCCTTTAACTTCCCCAAACCCAAGCCAGTCGCTAAGGCTCAGCCGGGGGGATCTAAGCCCTTTCATCCACCTAAGTCCTCCTCCCCTCAAGGTCAGTACAGGCATAGACAGGGTAGGTTTTCAGGTCAGAGAGGACGCGGCTATAATAAGCCAGGTCAGGGCCCGTCTTCTGCCAACGCCAGCCAGCCGGCGAAGCGTCCACCACCACCAACTCCACCACCATCAAAAAACTAAAGTCTCTCTTACTCCCGGTGCCAGTCTCAAGGCCGGTGGACCCGAGGGTAGTACAGCCGGCGAACCCTTGTCTGCTAACTGGGTCGTTCCGAACGTGTCGCCAAGCATGGCCGTTAAACACTTGGGCACGGATGGTGGCACGCAAAGGCATCACTTAGCAGTGGCTCCGGCGACCTCGCTTACGTCAGCCGACAACGGCGAATCTAGTTTCTTTAGAGGTGGAGTCACTGGTCCAGGAAATGATTGCCAAGAATGTCATCATCCCGGTCCCTCCAAATTACCCAGTATTCACGTCCAAGCTATTTTTGGTTCCCAAAAGGGACAGTGTTCAGATGAGACCGGTCGTAGACCTGTCGTATCTGAACCTTCACATTCACAACGAGTCATTCTGAATGTTAACAGTACACCAAATCAGGCTAACACTTCCGCTGGGAGGTTGGATGTGTTCCCTAGACCTGACAGACGCTTATTGGCACGTATCAGTAAACAAAAGATTTCAAAGGTTTCTGGCCTTATGGATAAGGATCAGGCATCAAAATTTTGTTTTTCAGAGGATGCCATTCGGTTTGAACCTGGCACCTCGATTATTCACGAAATTAGTCCGGCAGGCCCTGATGCCATTGTTAAAGCAAGGAATCAGAATTTTGTGGTACCTAGACGACTGGCTGGTGGTGGCAGAGACAGAGCAATTATGCATCAAACATGTCAACATAACTTTAAATCATGTCAAAACTCTAGGGTTCAAGGTAAATCTGGTAAAGTCAAACCTTGTTCCCTCACGAGTAGTTCAGTGGATAGGGCTGGTTTGGGACACAGCTGCTCTCACTCTGAGTCAGAGTGTGGACAATCGAAACAGGTTTCGCAGGAAACTGTTCATGTTTCTTCACAGTCTGACTACGACACGGAGGATCTGGGAGTCTCTGGTCGGCTCTCTCAACTGGATTCAACTAACTGTAATGTTGGGCCGGTTGAAAGTAAAACGTTTAATATTGGAGGGCAACAAATATTTCCCACTCTTACCGGCGGGAAAATTATGGCCCATACCAAAATTAATCCACACCTTACTAGCGGTCTGGGCGAAGAGGGAAATGTTGCACTCAGTAATGTCATAGACCTCTCCTCCGCCAACGGTATGGGTAGACACGGATGCGTCAGGCACAATAGGTTGGGGTTTTCAGTCAAACCAGAGGCACCAGGGTCAGGGGCTTTGGTCCCACTTAGAACTCTCCCACATCAATGTCAAAGAATTACTAGTCCCCTTGTATTTCCTTCAGGCTCACGGCTCTACTTTACGGGGCAAGTCGGTGGCCTTCAGAATGGACAATCTGAATGCAGTTCACTGTATTCAGAAACAGGGGTCAACGAGATCACGGAAGTTGCTAAACGTGTCGGAAGAGATTTTTACTCTAGCCAACAGGCTAGACATTTATCTTCACGCATCTTATCTCCCAGGCGTAGCAAACGTCTGGGCAGACGCTCTGTCCCGGAGACAGAGCACGACAGTAGAATGGGAGCTCAAGCAACCCATTTTCAACCTAATGATTGCAGAGCTCTACCATCCACAAGTGGATCTGTTTGCGTCCGAGGAGACTCGCAAACTCCCTCTATACCTCACCCGCCAGACGAGAACGCCGGCAGGGGGGCCAGACACCCTAGTGACAGACTGGAACAGATGGAGCTCCATCTATCTGTTTCCACCGCCAGACGCGTCACTATTGTGCCACGTAGTGAACAAACTATGAGATTATCGAGGCTTAGTCTTGCTAATCGCGCCCCTGTGGCCGGCGCAGTTATGGTACCAGCAATTAAAGACGTGGTGCCCGCACCCGGTGTCGCTCCCGGTCGAGTATTTCCACTTAGACACGATTGGCAACCTAGCGACCTCGCTGACTTTTGCATTATGGACATTCAAGAGGCCAAGTGGCTAGCACCATATGGTAGAGATGTGACCAATAAATTAATAAATCAATATACTCAGTCTACGAAACGACAGTATCAATCACATTGGCAAGCCTTTACTTCTTGGATCATTAGAACAGAACAAACGGTGCCCTCAGTGGTGTTAGTTTTTAATTATTTGAATTATCTGTTTGAGCAGAAACGTTTATCTGTGGTAACGTTAAAAAATCACTTAACTGCGATTAGAGTGCCCTTTTTAGACCTTACAGGTCTCCATACCGGTGGCGGAGGAAACAGGTTTTATGAGGGCATGTTTTAAACTCCGCCCACCTTCCCGTCAGCTCATGCCTACTTGGATTTCTGGACAAAGCATTGTCTTTACTTCACTCTCGTCTGTACCAAAATACTGCAGATTTTGCATTACTCTTAAAAAAGGCTGTATTCCTTTTGGCTTTGGCCACCGGGAACAGAGTGTCTGAGCTGGCGGCGATGAGCAACACACCTAATTGCCTTAGGTTTGGTAGACTTAATGAATGTATTCACATTGCACCTTCCCCAGGATTTGTAGCCAAGAATGAGCACAGTGCACACGTGTTTTCGGAGTTCACTGTGCCGGCGTTAAAAAGGGGAAAGGTGCACCATAATCTATGTCCAGTGCAAGCTCTAACCAATATTTGAGAGTAGCTCCTCTAAACCCCCAAGGTGCTTTGTGGGTAGCAAGTACGGGTAAACGCTTACTGAAACGGAGATTGGCTTCTCTTTTGGTCGAAGTCATTAAAGAGAGTAATCCCGGCATTGTGGGTAGGGCCCACGATTTACGCAAATGGGCAGCCTCTTTACGTTTCCTGAAGAACTTTTCAGTAGAAGATATTACGTCCACACATTTATGGGCTTCTAATCATACGTTTTTGACTAGATACTTGTCAGTTGCTCTAGACAAACCTTCCTTACCATGTATAGCTTTAAGGCAGAGGGTCTAGGTGGCCCTTCAGTCACTTTTGTTTACTTTCAAGGAAAAAGGGGGGGGGGGGGTGTAGTCAGTGTAACATAGGACACCCTAGATCCCGCCGGAGTGTAAGAGCTGTGATACAAATTATGGATAATGTGATATGAAAATTTCTCTGTTCTATTCAAGGCGAGAAATTGTGCTAGTACAATGTTAGTACAAACAACAGGGTTGTTATAGTAGTTTTAGCTGTGAAAGCAATTTAGTATTAAACAGTGGAGATATTTTGCAAGATATTTCCACGAATATTATGGGGTTATATGTGCACATGTAAACTTATAACTTGTTATTTTTGTCACCACTCGTTGAGTGGGGTGCCTTTGTAACTACGGATCTGTTCACAGAATCTCCAGAGTTACCCTTTTTGTCAAGCAGGCTTCTTTGAAGCACGCACCTGCTTGAACCCCTTTTTTGTATATATATATGGGCTGCGCCATGTGTAAATATATTTTCAAAGTAAGAATACTATGTGGTTGTTTGATTATCTGCTTTTCTAGAGTTATGATATGATTATGAATGTCCCCCTCCAGTCTTAGAAATCAGGCATGTTCGTCAATGATGGAGGGGCCACTAATAAATTATAGGTTTGACTCCTGTAAGGAGATAAAGAAAACCTAATATTTAGTAGTGGCCCCGTAATCATTGACGACTGGGGCCCTCCCGACCATCCCCTTCCCATTCGTTGATGTATTAAGGATTTTGGTTTACTTAATATGTCAGTGAAGGAAGATTGACGCCTGAGTCAGCGTCTGGTCAAAGATCCACACAAGTACATCCACGATATGATGGAAAGCTTATTGGATAGTTATTCTTATTTTCTTTTAGTTTTTAGTTTTTACAAAGTTTTTTCGTAGTGAGAACCCAATTCATAATGACTGAAGCCATGAGTGAGGTCGCGTGCGCTCATGATGAAGGCTCCTCAGATTTTAAATGCTCTGCGCGGTAGATTCAAACTACGGCGGATTAGTGTTTGAAGAGGATGCCTTATGTAATAGGCATGTTCGTCAATGATTACGGGGCCACTACTAAATATTAGGTTTTCTTTATCTCCTTACAGGAGTCAAACCTATAAACTAGTATCACAGCTCTTATACTCCGGCGGGGTCTAGGGTGTCCTATGTTACCTGACTGCACCCCCCCCCCCCCCCCCCTTTCCTTGAAATTAAAAACAAAAGTGACTTAAGGGCCACCTAGACCCTCTGCCTTAAAGCTATACATGGCAAGGAAGGTTTGTCTAGAGCTACTGACAGGTATCGAGTCAAAAACGTATGATTAGAGGCCCACAATTGCGTGGACGTAATATCTTCCACAGAAAAATTCTTCAGGAAACGTAAAGAGGTTGCCCATTTGCGTAAATCGTGGGCCCTACCCACAATGCCTGGATTACTCTCTTTAATGACTTCGACTAAAAGAGAAGCCAATCTACGTTTGAGCAAGCGCTTATCCGTACTCGCTACCCATAAAGCACCCTGGGGGTTTAGAGGAGCTACCCTCAAATATTTGGTTAGAGCCTGCACTGGACATAAATTATGGTGCACCTTTCCCCTTTTCAACGCCGGCACAGTGAACTCCGAAAACACGTGTGCACTGTGCTCATTCTTGGCTACAAACCCTGGGAAGGTGCAATGTGAATACATTCATTAAGCCTACCAAACCTGAGGCAATTAGGTGTGTTGCTCATCGCCGCCAGCTCAGACACTCTGTTCCCGGTGGCCAAAGCCAAAAGGAATACCGCCTTTTTTAAGAGTACAGTCGACGCTCGATTTAACGGACCCCGATACAACGGATTTCGGATTTAACGGACTCTGTCTGTAGCCGGACAATGGACCCAGCAACGGACAAAGTCCGATGCTCAAAAAAAAGTTGGAGCAAAGTCCGTTGCTCTATCTATTTATCTCTCTAATGCACCTACCTAAATCCCTTATACATTAACATAACTATGTCTTATTTGGACTTTTTGTAATCTTTGAATCATTTCTAATGTGATGGAATTGAAAAATATAATATCCTTCCAGCACATAGATAAATAATAAATAAGATAGTCAACAAAATATTTCAACTCTCCCCTCCGTGCGAGCAGAGACTGAAGATTTACGTTTGATAGATTTTTTTTTTTTTTTCCCCAGATATACACTCTCTTTCTATCTATCTATCTCTCTAATTCATCTACCTAAATCCCTTATACATTAACATAACTATGTCTTATTTGGACTTTTTGTAATCTTTGAATAATTTCTAATAGGATGGAATTGAAAAATATAATATCCTTCCAGCACATAGATAAACAATAAATAAGATAGTCAAAAAAATAGTTCAACCCTCCCCTCCTTCTAGGCGCCGAGCTTCCGAGACGGGAGATTTACGTTTGATAGATTTTTGTGTTTTTTTGTTCCCACGGTATACACAAAATGATGGGAAAATATTATAACATGTTTTTAATTGACATTTGTGTCGTTTATGCTGATTATGAGTTGGTGGAGAAAAAAAAATCTTTAATTCTATCATATCGGAAATGATTCACAGATTATATAGAAACCAAATAACATACACTTTTAAGTGTGTTCAATAGTTTTGCATTATCAATAGGGTGTAGCACAAGGCTTATCAACATATCACAGTAACGGGGTCGGGGTTGAGGCCGGGACGGGGAGGGGAGGGAGTAGGCCTACATTGGATATACAGGATATTGGATATATCCTTCCTTTTTTTTTTTTTTTTTTTTTTCCCCATGTGAAATTTATCATATCAATGACAAATATGACCTTTATTATGTTTTCAGGGACAGTACAGCACGTGTCCCTCAATCACAAAAAAAAAAAAAAAAAAAAATTACGAAGGCAATTTTCCAGCTACGGACTTTTTCCAGCAACGGACTGGTCTCCCCCCCCCCCCCTATTAGTCCGTTAAATCGAGCGTCGACTGTAATGTAAAATCTGCAGTATTTTGGTACAGACGAGAGTGAAGTAATGACAATGCTTTGTCCAGAGACCAAGTAGGCATGAGCTGACGGGGAGGTGGGCGGAGTTTAAAACATGCCCTCATAAAACCTGTCTCTTCCGCCACTGGGATGGAGAGACCGGTAAGGTCCCAAAATGGTATTCTAATCGCTGTTAAGTGATTTTTTAACGTTACTACAGATAAACGTTTTTGTTCAAATAGATAATTTAAGTAATTAAAAACTAACGCCACCGATGGCACAGTCTGTTCCATTCTAAGGATCCAAGAAATAAAGGCTTGCCAATGTGATTGATACTGACATTTTGTAGACTGAGTATATTGATTCAATAACTTATTGGTCACATCTCTACCATACGGTGCTAGCCACTTGGCCTCCTGAATGTCCATAATGCAAAAGTCAGCGAGGTCGCTAGGTTGCCAATCGTGTCTAAGTGGAAATACCGAGCGGCACCGGGTGCGGGCACCACGTTTTCAATTGCTGGTACCACAACTGCGCCGGCCACAGGGGCGCGATCATCGAGACTAAGCCCAGATAATCCCGTAGTTTGTTTACTACATGGCACATGAGAGACGCGTCTGGCGGCGGAAACAGATAGATGGAACTCCACCTGTTCCAGTCTGTCATCAGGGCGTCTGGCCCCCCTGCCGGCGTTATCGTCCGGCGGGTGAGGTACAGTGGGAGTTTGTGAGTCTCCTCGGATGCGAACAGATCCACTTGTGGATGGTAAAGCTCTGCAATCATTAGGTTGAAAATGGGTTGCTTGAGCGCCCATTCTACTGTTGTGCTCTGTCTCCGAGACAGAGCGTCTGCCCAGACGTTTGCTACGCCTGGGAGATAAGGTGCGTGAAGTTGAATGTCCAGCCTGTTGGCTAAAATAAAAATCTCTTCTGACACGTTTAGCAACGTCCGAGACCTCGTTGACCCTTGTTTCTGAATTGGGAGGTTTGACGTACCTCCCAACCTACCAAATAGGAAAACCTACTATTTGGTAGTAGTCTTGGAAAATCCAACGTCAAGGCTATTAACCTAATTGCAATGACGACTTGTCTATTTTGACTGCTATGTCGTCATTCCAACCGCGGTTAAAAAGAAAACGTCTAGAGTCTACTCCTTATCTTGCTCTAGGAGACGTTGTACATTAACCAAAACTACCACCGAAGGTGAAAAAAGCATAGAAGAGAAGAAAAAGGGGTTTACCTTAGTTACCGCTTAAGGCCCATCCCGTGTTCCGTCATGTGCAGATCCCTGTCGAACGTGCGCATGAGCGACTCTCTCTTGTCATCACATCTCACGTCAGCAGAAGAAGGCGGATGGGCAGGGGTCCGGCGTGAGGGAGGGTATTATGTACGTTGGATTTTCCAAGACTACTACCAAATTATAGGTTTGACTCCTGTAAGGAGATAAAGAAAACCTAATATTTAGTAGTGGCCCCGTAATCATTGACGAACATGCCTATTACATAAGGCATCCTCTTCAAACACTAATCCGCCGTAGTTTGAATCTACCGCGCAGAGCATTTAAAAACTGAGGAGCCTTCATCATGAGCGCACGCAACCTCACTCATGGCTTCAGTCATTATGAATTGGGTTCTCACTACGAAAAAACTTCGTAAAAAATAAAAACAAAAAGAAAATAAGAATAACTATCCAATAAGCTTTCCATCATATCGTGGATGTACTTGTGTGGATTTCTGACCAGACGCTGAATCAGGCGTCATTCCTCCTTCACTGACATATCAAGTAAACCAAAATCCTTAATACATCAACGAATGGGAAGGGGACGGTCGGGAGGGCCCCAGTCGTCAATGATTACGGGGCCACTACTAAATATTAGGTTTTCTTTATCTCCTTACAGGAGTCAAACCTATAATTTATTAGTGGCCCCTCCATCATTGACGAACATGCCTGATATCTAAGACTGGAGGGGGACATTCGTAATCATATCATAACTCTAGAAAAGCAGATAATAAAAACAACCACATAGTATTCTTACTTTTTTGAAAAATGTATTTAATACGGCGTAGGCCGGAAATATACAAGAAAAGGGGTTCAGGCAGGTGCGTGCTTCAAAGAAGCCTGCCCGACAAAAATAGGTAACCCTGAAGATTCTGAACACAGATCTGTAGTTACAAAAGGCACCCCACTCAACGAGTGGTGACAAAAATAATAAGTTATAAGTTTATATGTGCACATCATAAACCCCAAAATACATGTGGAGATCAATTGCTAATGAACTCCATTGAACTAATGTTACATTGCTTTCGCAGCTAAAACTACTATAACAACACCGTTGTTTTGTACTAAACTTTGTACTAGCACAAATTCTCGCAGAGAAATTTTCATATCACATTTTAACCTTAAATTGTATCACAGCTCTCATACTCCGGCGGGGTCTAGGGTGTCCTATGTCAATTGACTGCACCCCCCCCCCTTCCGTGAAAATAAACATAAGTGACTGCAGGGCCACCTAGACCCTCTGCCTTAAAGCTATACATGGTAAGGAAGGTTTGTCTAGAGCAACTGACAAGTATCTAGAGAGAAACGTATGATTAGACGCCCACAACTGTGTGGACGCAATATCTTCAACTGAAAAGTTTTTCAGGAAACGTAAAGAGGCCGCCCACTTGCGTAAATCGTGGGCCCTACCCACAACGCCGGGATTACTCTCTTTAATGACTTCTACCAGAAGAGAGGCTAATCGCCGTTTAAGTAAGCGTTTACTCGTACTCGCTACCCATAAAGCACCTTGGGGGTTATGAGGAGCTATTCTCAAATATTTGGTTAGAGCTTGCACTGGACATAAATTATGATGCACCTTTCCCCTTTTTAACGCCGGCACCGTGAACTCAGAAAACACGTGTGCACTATGCTCATTCTTGGCTACAAACGCCGGGGAGGGTGCAATGGAAATTGAATCATTAAGTCTACCAAACCTAAGACAATTAGGTGTGTTGCTCATCGCCGCCAGCTCAGACACTCTGTTTCCGGTGGCCAAAGCCAAAAGGAAAACTGCCTTCTTTAAGATTAAAGCAAAGTCTGCAGTATTTTGATACAGACGAGAATGAAGTAAAGACAAAGCTTTGTCCAGAGACCAAGTAGGCATGAGCTGACGGGGAGGTGGGCGGAGTTTAAAACACGCTCTCATAAATCCTGTTTCCTCCGCCACCGGTATGGATAGACCTGTAAGGTCGAAAAAGGGCACTCTAATCGCAGTTAAGTGATTCTTCAAAGTAACCACAGATAAACGTTTCTGCTCAAACAGATAGTTCAAGTAATTAAAAACCAATGCCACTGAGGGTACAGTTTGTTCCGTTCTAACAATCCAAGAAGTAAAAGCTTTCCAATGAGATTGATATTGTCGCTTAGTAGACTGAGTATATTGATTGAGCAATTTATTGGTCACATCCCTACCGTATGGTGCTAGCCACTTGGCCTCCTGAATGTCCATAATGCAAAAGTCAGCGAGGTCTCTAGGTTGCCAATCGTGTCTAAGTGGAAGTACCCGACCGGGAGCGATACCGGGTCCGGGCACCACATTATTAATTGCTGGTACCACACCTGCGCCGGCCACAGGGGCGCGATTAGCGAGACTAAGCCTCGATAAACTCGTAGTTTGTTCACTACGTGGCACATTAGTGACGCATCTGGCGGCGGAAACAGATAGATGGAGCTCCATCTGTTCCAGTCTGTCACTAGGGCGTCTGGCCCCCCTGCCGGCGTTATCGCCCGGCGGGTGAGGTATAGAGGGAGCTTGTGAGTCTCCTCGGACGCAAAAAAGATCCACTTGTGGATGGGAGAGCTCCGCAATCATTAGGTCGAAAATGGGTTGCTTGAGCTCCCATTCTACTGTCGTGCTCTGTCTCCGGGACAGAGCGTCTGCCCAGACGTTCGCTACGCCTGGGAGATAAGATGCGTGAAGATAAATATCTAGACTGGTGGCTAGAACAAAAATCTCTTCCGACACGAGTAGCAACTTCCTTGACCTCGTTGACCCTTGTTTCTGAATACAGTGAACTGCATTCAGATTGTCCATTCTGAAGGCCACTGACTTGCCCCGTAACGCCGGGCCGTGAGCCTGAAGGAAATACAAGGGGACTAGTAACTCTTTGACATTTATGTGAGAGATTTCTAAGTGGGACCAAAGTCCCTGACCCTGGTGCCCCTGATTTGACTGAAATCCCCACCCTATGGTGCCTGACGCATCCGTGTCTACCCATACCGTTGGAGGAGGAGAGGTCCATGACATGATTGAGTGCAATGTTTCCCTCTTCGCCCAGACCGCTAGTAAGGTGTGGATTAATTTTGGTATGGGCCATAATTTTCCCGCCGGTAAGAGTGGGAAATATTTGTTGCCTTCCAATATTAATCGTTTTACTTTCAACCGGCCCAACTTGACAGTTAGCTGAATCCAGTTGAGAGAGCCGACCAGAGACTCCCAGACTCTTCGTGTCGTAGTCAGACTGTGAAGAAACCTGAACAGTTTCCTGCGAAACCTGTTGCGATTGTCCACACTCTGACTCAGAGTGAGAGCGGCGGTGTCCCAGACCAGCCCTATCCACTGAATTACTCTTGAGGGAACAAGGTTTGACTTTACCAGATTTACCTTGAAGCCTAGAGTTTTGACATGATTTAAAATGATATTGACATGTTTTATGCATAATTGTTGTGTCTCTGCCACCACCAGCCAGTCGTCTAGATACCACAACACTCTGATTCCCTGTTTTAACAACGGCATCAGGGCTTGCCGGACTAGTTTCGTGAATAATCGAGGTGCTAGGTTCAAACCGAACGGCATCCTCTGAAAAACAAAATTTTGGTGCCTGATCCTCAAGGCCAGAAACCTTTGAAATCTTTTGTTGACCGACACGTGCCAATAGGCGTCTGTCAGGTCTAGGGAACACATCCAGCCTCCCGGCGGAAGTGTTAGCCTGATTTGATGAACTGTTAACATTCTGAAAGACTCGTTGTAAATGTGAAGATTCAGATAAGACAGGTCTACGACCGGCCTCATCTGAACACTGTCCCGTTTGGGAACCAAAAACAGTTTTGACGTGAATACAGGGTAATCTGGAGGGACCGGGATGATGACATTCTTGGCAATCATCTCCTGGACCAGCAACTCCACCTCTAATGAAACACAATTTGCCGTTGTCGGCTGACGTAAGCGAGGTCGCCGGAGCCACTGCCAAGTGATGCCTTTGCGTGCCACCATCCGTGCCCAGGTTTTTAACGGCCATGCTTGGTGACACGTTCGGAACGACCCAGTTAGCAGACAAGGGTTCGCCGGCTGTACTTCCCTCGGTTCCTCCGGCTCTAAGATAGGCACTGGGAGTGAGAAAGACTTTAGTTTTTTATGGTGGGTTTGGTGGTGTTGGACGCTTCGCCGGCTGGCTGGTGTGGGCCGAAGACTGGCCCTGCCCCGGCTTATACTGGCCGCGTCCCCTCTGTCCTGAAAACCCTCTCTGTCTATGCCTGAACTGACCCAGGGGGGATTGGGAGGACTTAGGCGGAAGAAACGGCTTAGAACCCCCTGGCTGAGCTTTAGTAGGAGGCTTAGGTTTGGGGAAGTTAAATGCGGGTTTCTTAGCCTGTGCGGGACTGTGCTTCACGGCCTGTGCCATGTTAAACACTGTTCGCCATACATCAGGGGACATTAAAGAAGGTGTAAGTACTGGGGACATTACCACCTGGTTAGCAATGCGATCAGGCAGCTTGCGAACTAATGACATCCTAAGATCCTGTCGTGCTCGCACCGCCTCAAGTAAGGCTGTGCGTATGTCACCTAAGGATTGAATCGACGACTGAAGAATCAGACGCCGGGATAACTCAACTGATCTTCGAGCATCCGCGTCTGCGATTGCCTGAGTAGACCTGAGTAAAGACTTAGCCACCTGTTGAGAAACTATGTACTGTGAAAACAGGCGGAAAGCTTTTCCCCTTAGCCTAAATTCTCTGTCTAGGTGAGAAGGGGTAGGGGTAGTGAATGGTTCCTTTAGTTCACAAAGATTAATCTTAGGGGCAGCTAGAAAAGCAAATAAAGCTGACGGAACTCCGCCGGCAGAACCTACCGGCATGGAGAACCATGAATGTGTATCCTGAGGGATCTGGTGGGAAGATTTAGAAGTGAAAGTGGTTGCAAAGTTTTGAGCCTCTACCTCCCAATCCACCCAAGGTCCTGGTCCCAACTGTCCCACCTTCAACACTGGATTAGCTGTCTCGTCTGTGACGGTCTGTAAATCTAGTTCAGGAGTAAGAGCCGACAGAGCCTTAATATCATTAAACCCATCCAGCTTAGACCAGTCTGAAAAAAGTTTTGAAGCTGAGGCAGGGGGTAAAGCAGGCTTAGATGCATAAACAAAATAATCCTGATGATAATAACTAGGTATAGCCTTGATATTTACGTCCAAAACATTACCCAAGGCATCCAATGCCCTTAATTTCTTAGACTTATTTCCCTGGATAAACCACTCACGTGGTACCGGGAGTTCCCCTGACAAGGTAGGCTGGGCAAGCTCTGGCTTAGAGGGGTTCAAAGGGACCCATGACTCGTCTGGCCCATAAAGCAGGGGCATAGCTACCTTTCTAAGAGGCGCTTTGTCTAGAGGGGGTGGATTAACATCCGTAATGACCCTGACATTTGACGTAGTGAATGCCGCCGTAGCTGGCTTAGAGCTCCCTGCCGGTGACAGAGTAGGAGGGTTAGGAATCTTAGATAAATCGATTGACGTTATCAGAGGCCGTACCGCAGAACTTGTCAAGGGAGCCCCCAAGTCCATTGTGGGGTTTTCTCGTTGTTGATTAAAGAATTTTGATAGAGCATGAGTAAGTAACCCATCAATTT
Organism: Paralithodes platypus; assembly: GCA_032716605.1. NCBI lineage: Eukaryota > Metazoa > Arthropoda > Malacostraca > Decapoda > Lithodidae > Paralithodes > Paralithodes platypus. The sequence goes on along the minus strand of CM064490.1, from coordinate 459,237 downwards.
CTTGTGCTGTAACAAACTGGTTAGATGCAGAACTTTCAGGTGAATCAGTATTATCATGGGCGGCGTCCAGGCCTGAGCCTGACCCTTGTCCCTCCCTATCTGAAATTAATGACACTTCATCTTGTTCCTCCCGATCCTCCTGAGAAGACCCCGCCGAGGCAGGGGCACCTTGTTTCCAAGATAAATCAGGGATAGAGGATGGGGTCGCCGCGTCCCTGTGGACATCGGCTACTGTGTGACTCGTATGAGTCGGACGTGGATGGTCAGACCCTGGCTGAGCAAACCGCCAAACACCGAGGCTCTGGCCTACGCTCTCTTGAGAGTCTGAAACATTCTCAATTATTGAATTTCCTGAACTTTCCGTTTCTAGGGTTAAAATATCAATCGGTAAATCTTGTTTAGGGACAGGCGCTTCACTATACTCTGAGGCTGTAACAGAAACATTTTCAGGTGTAGAGGTACGATGAGATGCACTAGACTTAGTAGAATGTCGAGAGGACTTCTTATGGGAATCCTTTTTGGAGGATTTGTGGCTACGGTGTGACCGCGAACTAGACCTAGGTTTGGAAGAATCACCACCATGGCCACTGGGGGAAGCTTCAGTCTTACACTTCTTACTAGCCGGGGAAGAGGCCCGACTTGAAGACCGCTGTCTGAGGGGTGACCTTGACCTCGATCTCGCCTGCGACGAGGAGGTGGCTGCCGGGGGAGTAGGCTCTCTCGGGCGTTTAAACGTATCCACAGACGATACAGAACCCTGGCTAGTCTCTGTCGGCTTAAAACCCGTTACTCTAGAGGTACGTTTAGGGGGAGGGTGCTCTGACAGCAACTTATCCCAAAGTGGGACGTTGTCACATTGAAGTGACTTATGTGCGACAATGGTAGTGTAGGCCGACATTTGTTGTCTGACCTCTCTCAACGCTACCGCCGCGGTCTTGTCATTGTCACATAGGACTTTATTGGCTAATTGGGAGCAAAAAAACAATTAAGTGTAACCCAGAGACCCCTTGAACGGTCTAGACATCTAACACACCTTATGCAAAGGGTATGCGCAAAAATTGGGATACCCGCGCAAGTAGGGGTAATGCACAGGGCAAAAACTGGGGCCACATTAGCCATGACAGAGACTGGTGTGAGGAAACTACCGCCGGGTCTGTATTGGTCCGCCGGAGCTCCGCTCTGGAAAAATAAAGAAAAATTTCCAGGAATTAATGCTCATAAGGTTAACCCACGTGTTCGCATACAAGTGTTAATAACCCGCCGGGTAACGGGATGCAAAGACACAGCTAACACATCTCGCTACGCGGCTGGGTGTAAAGAGGCTAAACAAATCTTCTTAGCTAAAGAACATGAAGAACATGATATAATGGTCCAGTATGGCACTTATAGTCTGTAGGAGGTGGTGACTGTCTCAAGATTCAATTTTGTAACAAAGCCCCCCCTCATAAAGACGCCGGCCCTTGAAATATTTTAGTAGAATAGCCCAGGGCAGGAATATACGAGATCTGATTTTTTAACGAATTGTCCCAAACGATCGTCGTAAAAATAGAAGGCGGCGATACTGAAAGTATCACCCAATTAAGGTTAATCGAAATTGAATTTGTTTATAAATTCCTTAGTTCCTCCACTTAGGGGCACCCGCCGGGTGTGGGAATCGATTTGGTTAAACCTCACTGATCCTTCAATTGCCGTAAGAGTAAAGGCAGCGATACACAGAGTATCACTCAAATGGATTGGTTAACTATATGAGACCTAAGTCGTTTTATCCCACCCTGCTCATGTGCACCCGCCGGGTGAGAAGTCTAAAAGTTAACCCCACCAGTTCCTGACCCCACTTCTTTGTAAAAGATCGCCGGGGAGGAACGCCTAAACAACAGCTAGGTTTTCCATGTGGTTGTCGTAAACCAGGTAGAAAAACCTATAAAAAACGAGTGTTCTCAAGAACGTCGTTTCTTTATATATATCTAAATATATATGTAAGGATGGGTACAGCCATCCCGCCGGGAATTTAAAGGAGGCCTGAAACCAGGCACCCACAGAGACGCAGTCCTGGAGAGCCACAGACACCTCCCCACGCCGGGGAACCAGCCAGAGTTAAAAACCACGTGTGGCCCAACACTGCTCATCGGTCAGGATTTTTCATGGTGAAACCGAGAAAAAACCCGCCGGAAGGCAAACCCCACCCTGAACAGACACCATCTGAACAAAACGACACGAGGAGAGACACGCACGACTAACCAAGGTCACAACATAATCCGTGGAATTAGCCATTACACAACTAAACCAGGAAACAAATATAGTCCCGAGGAATTAGCCAATACACAACTAAAACCCGGATACACATGACACAGTAGGGCATATTTATAAAATAAATAATAACACTAGACATGTGGCAAAGCTACGAGCGGCTGGCTAGGCCTAGGTAGACGGCATGAAAATAGTTGAAATATAAACACACACTGGAATATCACAACAGGAACCACCGCCAACACACCACCGAAGCGATAACTTCCCACCCCGGGAAGCCTGACACGGACCCAGAAAAAAGTTCACTAAGTGAAGAAAAATACGCTGGGAACGTCAGCAAACACACAGCTTACCTCATCAGAAGGATAAAAGGCAGCAATAATTAACGCGTAATAAAAGCCGCCTGCATCACCAACTAACACAACTGTGAAAAGTTCACGTGTCCACAACAGGACCACGAGGGTACATCCGAAATAGATGCCCCATACACACGACCCAAAATACACTGCACTGCGGGCAACCAGCCCAGGACACTCCTGCTACGCCTATCCTAACCTTACTCGATACATCCTAGAGTAAACAAATGAGAAAAAACTCACTAGGGACGCAACGAATGCGGAACCAGCGGAGCCTGAAAGGTACGTCCGGGCAGGCTGAGCGCAGAGCAAAGAAGGAGGAATGACGCCTGATTCAGCGTCTGGTCAGAAATCCACACAAGTACATCCACGATATGATGGAAAGCTTATTGGATAGTTATTCTTATTTTCTTTTTGTTTTTATTTTTTACGAAGTTTTTTTCGTAGTGAGAACCCAATTCATAATGACTGAAGCCATGAGTGAGGTCGCGTGCGCTCATGATGAAGGCTCCTCAGTTTTTAAATGCTCTGCGCGGTAGATTCAAACTACGGCGGATTAGTGTTTGAAGAGGATGCCTTATGTAATAGGCATGTTCGTCAATGATGGAGGGGCCACTAATAAATAGTAGGTTTTCCTATTTGGTAGGTTGGGAGGTACGTCAAACCTCCCAATTTGTTAGTAGTCTTGGCAAATCCAACGTCAAGGCTGCATAACAAATAGGAGGAGGACATCCAAGCCCAACCTACCAAAAAAAAACAATGCATAAAACAAAATTATGAATGACAAAGACACAATTTAAACAAGAGAGTTTAATAAAAGAGTGAAAAACTGAGGAGTAGCTAAAAAGAACAGTTTTAACACATGCCCGTCATTCATGGTAATGCAAAAACATAGACTTGTCTGAAACCAAAAAGGTACTGTACCCAAAATCCCTTTTCTTCAAAAACCAACAAAAACACTGAACACAAGAACAAAACACAATTTTCAATGTGGCAAAAACACTTATGTACTGGAACAATACATAATCCCAAACTTGCAATCCAGTGTTGCAAACCCATACACCCCCCCGCCCCCTTCCCCTTTGTCAAATAAAACGAAGGAAAAGAACGAGGGACAAGGGGGGAAGACCAGGGATCTTCGCCAGAGCACCAGGAAACACGACCCCCGAGAGCAATCACCGGCCGAGGGGGTCGAACACTGGACACGGAGAGGTAGGAGGAGATGAAGGAATTGATAGAAGACCCACAAAACCGCTGAGGCGATGGCAGGTAAGGATCGACGTGGTAGGAACCGGAAGGAGGCAGCAAAGGATCTGACATCGTGCGCAGAACCCCTACAAACAGGGTGACGGGCACGAACGGTCCGACAAACGTGGCAGCCCATCTGCACCTGCGAGAGCCTCCCACCTGTCCGAGGAGACACCCACACAGCAGTACCCGAAGGCGGCGCCACAGACGCAACAGAGGAGTGCAAGGCTGACACCGGGCACAACACATGGCGAGGATGCCCACGCCGTAAAGCCTGGACGGCGAAAGGCTGGAAAGCGGGGGCCGCCCTCCCATGCGTGGTAACAAAAGGAGGGGAGGACGCAAACGAGACGCCATGCAAGGACGGGGAGAATCGCACGCAGTCCCGGGGCCGTGACAATGCCGCTAGTGCAGACACCCGATCCCCAGTGGCCAGAGCGACAAGGAAGAGTGGACGCCCGAGCAACGGAACCGGCGTAGCGGCCCTTGTATACGTGGGTGAAGCCAGAAGGACCAGAGCCCGCCCCAGATCCCACTGCGGAGGGACCTGGCGCGGAGGCGGTCGATCCCGGAAGGCAGCCGTCAGGAAGGAATCCAGCTCCCGTGGCGGAACGACCAGCCCAGCGACGGACCCAAAGACCCCCCGGACGGCAGACAAGTGGGTACGTATAGCGTCGACTTGAAAGTGACGTGTACGGAAGAGGTGAAACAACGAGCGTAGGACGAGGGAAGGAGAGCCAACTGGCAGGCGAGTGGCCTGTAGCCACCTAGTAAAAGACCTCCAGCGGGACCCGTAAGTCCCCCAAGGAGAAGACGGCCAGGAACACTGCAGGAAGTCAGTCAGGGCCCGGCCGGGGACCGGGAGCCACCGTGCCTCATGAACAAGCACGATGCGAAGGCCAACGAGGTCCGCAGTTCCCCAACCTAGCCCAAGTGGAAGCCGGAGACAGGTAGAGGGACCGGACTCGGGCACCACCGCGGCAACCGGGCGGACCAAGCCCGTGCCGGCCACAGAGGCACGAGGAACCAGACGCAGCCGTGGTACAGCCGCAGCCTCGCGAGGACTGGGCACATCAACAGCGCGTCTGGTGGTGGAAGGATGTATATCGACCGCCACCTGTACCAGGCTACCATGAAAGCGTCCGGACCCCCCCCGGAGCGCGAGGCCGGAGGGAGAGGTCCAGAGGCAACTGGTGCGGCACCCCCGATGCGAACAAGGCGACCTCCGGAACACCTCAGGAAGCCGCGAGGTCGGCGAACACAGTCCGTTTCATCGCCCATTCTACAAGAACGCCCTGCCCTCTCGACAGGGCGGCCGCCCAAAGGGTGGCAGGCCCGGGCAGGGAGGAGGCATGCAAGGAGAAGGGGTGTCGGTCTGCGAGGAAGAACAACTCCACCGAGACCCCCAATAGAGTCAACGACCTGGAGGACCCCCGCATAAGGAAACAGGGGACAGCTTGTCTGAGTGTCCAACCCGAAGGCCACCGACTTACCCCGAAGGGCCAGCGCGTGGTCCCGCAGGAAGAACAAAGGAACCAACAGTCCGAGGGCATAGACGGGTAAGAGGAGGGAGACCCACCCATCAGCCGGGAAGTGGACGTCCCAGGTTCGATCGGGAACCTCACCCAACCTCGCTCGACGTATCTGTGGCTACCCAGACCGTCGGCGGGGGGGCGGTCCAGGGCACAGCCGCAGAGAGCGAGCCCCGAGCAACCCAACGACCGAAGCGTCTGCGAACGGTACGCGGGAGCGGCAGGAGCCGATCCATAGGGGCAACGGAAACACCGCGGTGCCCATGAGGTGGAGGTGGCGTAGCCAGAGGCTCCCTAAGGGAAGGGGCAGAGCGGCCCAATGCAGCGAATCCACGAACGAGTCCCAGAGCCACCCCGGGAGGGAGACCGAGTGCAACACGGCGAAGACCTTCCACCGAAGGTGCACCGCGGCCGGCAGACCCCGGGTCACCGTAGCGCCGGACAAAACCCATGCGAGACCAACCCATGGCACGACACGCGACGGGGTCAAGCGTGACTTGGGAACATCGAAGGGGAACCCTAACCGTGCGATGTTGCGAACGACCGTGAGGGCGTCGCCAATGCACAGTCCTAGGGCTTCGGAAACTACCAACCAATCGGCCAAGGAAAACAGGATCTGGAGCCCGCTCCTGAGGAGAGGACCCAGAGCCTGCCCCACATGGGCGGAGAAGATCCGCGGCGCGATGTGGAGACCGAAGGGAAGGCCGTCGAACAGGAACACACGATCGGAAGTCCGAACGGCCAAGAATCGCTGGAAGCGAGGATGGAGAGGAACGAGCCAAGACGCATCCTGGAGGGCCAGCGACACTACCCACGACAGAGGGCACAGGGCCAGGTCTACCAGGGGTACCGGCAGCATCCGAAACCGTGTGTGCACGATGTGCCCGTTGAGGGCCGACAGATCCACCACCGGTCGCATCGCGTCGCAGTTCGTCTACGGTACCAGAAAGACACGGGAGAGGAAAACCGGGTGACCGGCAGTCAACTCCCTCGACGCCACCCAGCTCGGGCATGGAAGTGAACACGTGGGCCACCTCTGAAGAGATGGGCCGGCGTCGGTGACAAGAGCGGAGTGGGGGTCTGGACGGCCACCTCCAGGTGAGACCCCTCCGCGCAACCCGCCGCCCCCAACGTCCCTCGCGGCTACCGAGGGGCGCAAGGGCGAAAACAACCCGAGGGAGCACCCGAGAGGAGGGGAGCGACCCGGTCGGCCAGGCGAGAAGGAGAACAAGGAGGCCGACCCAGAGAACTACACATTGTGTTGACGTGGAGGTACTCCCGGTACTGGCCGTGCGGGCATGAGCGCCACGTTGACCTCTACCCCCCCCCCCCCCCCCCCAACCTCGTCGAAAAGGGCGGGCCACCCCAACCCCAGGCCGGCGCGGGGCTGACCCCGTCGAAGGGCGGCCGGAAGTGGAAGGCCGGCCAGCCCCGACACAGCGGGGATGAAAGGGGCAAGAACAGAAGTGCGAGGCGGAACCGACGCACTGGCCTGCAACATCCCAGTCCTGCGCCCGTGCAAGGCGGCAGCACTTGCAGCAGCACCCCGAAGAGGACCGGCAGAAGGACGGGACTGAGAAGACCCCGCATGCGACACAGCGCGTCGGTGCGTGACGTAAGCAGGGTCCGCAACGACACAGCGCGTCGTCGCGTGTCGGAAGCAGGGGCCGCCGACAGAGAAGCGTAGCATTCCCAAGCATCCTGCTTAAAAAAAAACGACTTATATAGCGCAGAGTACAACAAACCCTGACGAATATCCAAGGGGGCCGGCCGGCAGAACGAGGACCGTACCGTCGGGCGTCGCCGAGTTGCCGCGCACAAAACCGCCTTCAGCTCGGGAACCAAAGACACCGCGAGCCGAAGGTGGACCCGCTGAACGCGGTCCAAACCCTCGCGAAGATCGCCTGGCGCAGACGCCTCGAAAAGCCGCAGGTGGTGAACAGACGTCTGGAGGGAACCTAAAGACAAGACAATAAGTCCGTCACCCTCTGTCGCAAGGGAAAAACCTTGGCGACAGAGGGCTGATCCGGGTGAGAGAAGAACGGGGTAGCAATAGAACAAAGTTCAAGAACGGGCGCGCTCATCCAGGACCAGAAACGCGCCGTCCAACCCTGCCGACAGACACAAGAGGAGGCAAAATCAGTGATGACTCCGGGGGAGGGACTGAAGGAGAGCCGTCGACGGATCGGTGTGTGAAGTCGAAGGCCTCAGCAAACCAGGCCTCCAATGGGAGAGGGTGACCGAGCATGATGGCTAAGCCAGGCGTACCGGCGTCGCACAAACCTGTCCCATAGGAGGACAGACCCGTCAACACAGCCAGGGACTGAACAGCCGGAAGGATGTCAGGGCGGCTGAAGTCTGACCAGAGCGTAGGCCTGCAGAAGGGAGGGGGACTGTAGCAGGGGTAGGTAGGGTGAGGCGCTGAGGGTGAGTCACCGCCAAGAAGCGGAGAAGAGGGAGTCTTCCATCGACTCCAAGCCCCCGCCGAAGCGTGACACACCCCAGCCCGGCATAGCCGACAATGGGATACGAGAGAGGCGGACCCCCACCCCCCCCCCCACCCAGATTGGTCGGCCCGCAGGGGCGAGCGTGAGCGGGAGCGAGACCCACGACACGAACCAGCAGCGTCGCGGCCCAAGGAAGGCGAGCGACGACGGTTGTGTCGCCGTTGAGGGACTCGTCCCCGATCACGAACGGCCGAGGGGGAAACAGCACGATCCCCCTCTTCCAGCGACACGTCAGCTCCTGAGAAAGGGGACCCCGAAACCTCGCGAAACCCCACCGAGGCAAGAGGAGGGGTACCCCCCTGGCGAGATGGTAAGTGAAGGTCAGGAAGAGAAGAATGAGGAGGAGCAGGACGACGGGAGTGGGAAGGCTGGCCGGGTGAAAGGAGGCCAGAAGGAGCCGCGGGGGGAAACAGAGCAAGGATCCCCGGGGCTGAGATAACAGGGCGGCCCGACACCGAGGCGGAGGAGGGAGGGACCTCCACCGTGAGACGAGACCGTGAAGGAAGAATAGGCACTGAAGCAGGTGAAGTAGGAGAAGCAACGACATCCAGGCGGACCCTCCTGGACAGTGTAGGAGGAGGGAGCAGAGGGCCAGCTACAGCATGAACAACCGCGCGCGGAGAGGACAACGTAAGAGGAAGTCATCTGGGCTGGGGAAGCGGGCGGAAGGGAGTAGAGACCCTATCCGTAGAGGCCAGGGGAGGGCGCACAGGGGCAGAGCCGCTAACCCCGGCCTCAGGGCGAGAACCATGAGGAGGGCGATGGGTGTCGTCAAGGCGATCAGGAGGACGACGAGGGGCAGTAGAGGACGGACGACGAGGCGAGCGAGAGCGTGGACGGAGCTGGGGAACCCCCCGACGATGGGACGACCGGCTGCGGGACCCAGGGTAGCGGGCCCGAGCAGGGAGAGGGCCAGGTGAACGGCCTTCAGTCGGGTCAGGGATACCCAGGGCGACGCGGATCCGGTCGGCAACAAAGGCCGGGGAACGGTGGCCCACAGTCCTAATGTGGCGGGAGACCATCGTCCACACCGACGGAAGGGAAGCAGAGGCCACAGCCGCCGCCGAGGAAACAGGGCCATGGAGCAGCACATCCACCAGGGCCAGGACACGTGCCACACAGAGCAGGGAGGTAGGCCGGAGAGGACACACAGAGCGAGTGGCGCAAGCAGGACTTGTGGCTCTCCAAGCACGGGGAGCGACAACCAAGGCGAAAGAAAGGCAGCCTACCTGCACTAGAAGAACACACACCATAATCAGCACGTTGAAGGAGTAAGTGGAGAGAATGTCCAAGAAGAACCAGGGAAGGAGCATGGGGAAACAGGAACACACATGCAAACAGGTATCCGTACTCACCCTAAACTGGGAGCACAGAGGTAGGTGAGGAGGGCGGCCGAGGCGGAAGAGCACTAGCAGAACCTGCAAAGATGGAGAAAGTGTTAACCACCACTCAACATCTTACATGCAGGGCCTATAACACCAGTAAAGTGCATACACCAATATAGTATCAGGCAACAAGATGACATAAAAAAAGTCAATAGTGAAAGCCAACTATCACCGCAAATTTGCGGGCCAATGGAGGCATAACCGTACCGACACCACCCTCCCGCAATTTTGAGGGACCCCCCAACGATCTCCGCAAATTTTCGGGGAGCCGAAACGTCCCAGAGGACCGAATCGAGCTCCCGCAAATTTGCGGGACCGGCCGAGATGGTCCGGCGCCGAAAAAAGTGAGAGGAGCGTCTAGGGAATACCAAAAAAGGCCACAAAAAAAAAGCGTCATCTCCTTATGAACTCCAAGCAATGATGGCTATCAAGCTGAGTAGTGTCTTCCTTGAATTTATCCTGACTCAACCGGTAAAGGGAGAGGCAAGGAAGACACACCAGGGGAGAGGAGGCACATCCCCCAGGAACCACCCAACCCACAGAGATAGAGGAAAGCCCATGAGGAGAAGTAGCAGGGAGGGTGGTTTCGCACAAACAGGGGCCCCCGTGAGGTACCCCTGGATTGGGCAAAAGACTATGAAAGGATGGAGGTGAAACAGGAAGAGAAAACAAAAACCAGTAAATGAAACTGGTGAGAAAAAGGGTGGCCTAGCCGTGAGCAGAGAATGTGTCAGGGGGAAAAAACCCTGTGGTGTGAAAGAGGGGCCCCCGTGGGGTACCCCTGGAGTATCACGAACCACCTGTCGCCCAGGCCCTTGAGACACAGTGAAGGACTCGAAAGGGGGGACTCGGGAATAACGCTAATAATGCGGCCGACACAAACTCTACAAACAGCACCGCCACCAATGAAATCTCAGATTGTTTACCAACGGTACACCTAGGCTATGAAAAAAATGAAAACTCATAGGGGCATAGCAATTCCTGAATGAGAAAACGAGCTAGGCTAAATTAAGCTAAAAGCTAAACTATGCCCAGACTAACAGGAAAAAAGAATATGAAAAGAGAAAGAATGAAAAACATATACGAGGAACGCCAGGCGCCCCCGTACCTTCGGTAGGCTATTTCCACACGCGTCTCCATTATACACACGTAGGAGCCCATTTACGTGTGCCCTAGATCACGTAACATCTGTCTAACAAAAAAAGAAGGCCAGATAAGCTGAAACGAACCTAAACAGGGTGAATTAAAAGAGCACAACAAAAGCGACTTCATTCATTGGAGCGCGTGAAAAATTATGACAAGAGAGAGTCGCTCATGCGCACGTTCGACAGGGATCTGCACATGACGGAACACGGGATGGGCCTTAAGCGGTAACTAAGGTAAACCCCTTTTTCTTCTCTTCTATGCTTTTTTCACCTTCGGTGGTAGTTTTGGTTAATGTACAACGTCTCCTAGAGCAAGATAAGGAGTAGACTCTAGACGTTTTTTTTTTAACCGCGGTTGGAATGACAACATAGCAGTCAAAATAGACAAGTCGTCATTGCAATTAGGTTAATAGCCTTGACGTTGGATTTGCCAAGACTACTAACAAATACAGTGAACCGCATTCAGATTGTCCATTCTGAAGGCCACCGACTTGCCCCGTAAAGTAGAACCGTGAGCCTGAAGGAAATATAAGGGGACTAGTAATTCTTTGACATTGATGTGGGAGATTTCTAAATGGGACCAAAGCCCTTGACCCTGGTGCCCTTGGTTTGACTGAAAACCCCAACCTATCGTTCCTGATGCATCCGTGTCTACCCATACCGTCGGCGGAGGAGAGGTCCATGACATTATTGAGTGCAACATTTCCCGCTTCGCCCAGACCGCTAGTAAGGTGTGGATTAATTTCGGTATGGGCCATAATTTGTCCGCCGGTAATAGTGGAAAATATTTGTTGCACTCCAATATTAAGCTCTTTACTTTCAACCGGCCCAACATTACAGTTAGTTGAATCCAGTTGAGAGAGCCGACCAGAGACTCCCAGACTCTCCGTGTCGTAGTCAGACTGTGAAGGAACATGAACAGTTTCCTGCGAAATCTGTTCCGATTGTCCACACTCTGACTCAGAGTGAGAGCAGCTGTGTCCCAAACTAGCCCTATCCACTGAACTACTCGTGAGGGAACAAGGTTTGACTTTACCAGATTTACCTTGAACCCTAGAGTTTTGACATGTTTTAATGTTATGTTGACATGATTTATGCATACCTGCTCTGTCTCTGCCACCACTAGCCAGTCGTCTAGGTACCACAAAATCCTGATCCCTTGTTTTTACAATGGCATCAGTGCTTGCCGGACTAATTTCGTGAATAAGCGAGGTGCCAGGTTCAAACCGAATGGCATCCTTTGAAAAACATAAGTTTGATCCCTGATCGGTAAGGCCAGGAATCTTTGAAATCTTTTGTTTACCGAGACATGCCAATAAGCGTCTGTCAGGTCTAAGGAACACATCCAACCTACCGGCGGAAGTGTTAGCCTGATTTGGTGCACCGTTAACATCCTGAAAGACTCGTTATGAATATGAAGGTTCAGATACGACAGGTCTACGACGGATCTCATCTGAACACTGTCCCTTTTGGGAACCAAAAATAGCTTGGATGTGAAGACTGGGTAATTTTGAGGGACCGGGATGATGACATTCTTGGCGATCATTTCCTTGACCAGTGACTCCACCTCTAAAGAAACTAGATTCGCTGTTGTCGGCTGACGTAAGCGAGGTCGCCGGAGCCACTGCCAAGTGATGCCTTTGCGTGCCACCATCCTTGCCCAAGTGTTTAACGGCCATGCTTGGTGACACGTTCGGAACGACCCAGTTAGCAGACAAGGGTTCGCCGGCTGTACTACCCTCGGATCCACTCGCCTTGAGACCGGCCCCGGGAATGAGAGAGACATTAGTTTTTTGATGGTGGTGGAGGTGGTGGTGGTGGACGCTTTGCCGGCTGGCTGGCGTTGGCAGAAGACGAGCCCTGACCTGGTTTCTTATAGCCTCGTCCTTTCTGACCTGTATACTTACCCTGTCTATACCTGTACTGACCTTGAGGGGAGGAGGACTTAGGTAGATGAAAGGGCTTAGATCCCCCCGGCTGTGCTTTTGCGACTGGCTTTTTTTTTTTTTTTTTTTTTTTTTTTTTAAGAGACAATGAACGGAGGAAGGAAAAACACAGATAAAACAAAAAGGTCCATGTGCCTAAAGGCATCCTCCATTCATAAAATGTTTGTAACAACTGGATTTAAACATTTGTAGATTGTAAGTTTGTGGAAAGCAATCCGAGGGAAGTGAATTCCAAAGAGTAGTAGCTCTGGGGATAAATGAATTCTGATAAGCAGAAGTTCTGCATTGTGGAGGAGAAAGTGTAAATTCATGGGCGCTCTCAGCTGCCCTAGTTCTACGGGGAAAGATGTGGAGAGGCGGCACAATTGAAGCAAGTTCCTCGGAACAATTGCTGTGAAAATATCTGTAGAATAATGCAAGGGATGCAACGTTTCTTCGTATGGATAATGTAGGAAGGTCCTGTGTGATTGCAGCGTTATTGTCTAATAGCTTTATTTTGAATTTTGTCCAACTGCCTCAATGCAACCACTCCACTTCCACCCCACAGAGGTGAACAGTAATCCATCTGAGAACGCACATGACTTTTATATATCACGGCCAACTGCTCGTCAGTGAAGAATTCTCGAACTCTGTACAGGAGTCTCAGTTTTTTAGAGGCATTCTTAGCAATGCTTCTAACATAATGTGTCCAGCTCAAATTAGTAGTTAATGTTACACCGAGAATGTCAATACTAGGGGAAGTGGGAATATTTACATCATTAAAAAATATATGGGATTCAGTGAGATTCTGTCGGTTAGAAAATTGAATGTATTTGGTTTTCTGTGCATTAAAGGAAACTAGATTCTTTTGTCCCCATCCATTAATTCTAGAAAGGTCCTGGTTCAGAGAAATTGCAGTGTTTATTTTTGAATTTATAAGATCGGGTTGGGTGAAAGAATTGGTAAATGTGAAGGAACTGTGGAGTGTTGAGTCATCTGCGTAGGAATGTATTGGATTATGAGTGGTAGATATGAGATCATTGATATGAATGAGGAACAGAATTGGGGCCAAAACTGATCCCTGGGGAACACCAGCATTTATTGAGTGAAATTGAGAATAAAGGCCATCTACCATTACACATATTTTTCTGTTATGAAGATAAGAAGAAATTAGTGGAACTAATGATGCAAGGCCGTAGTGTGACATCTTCGACAATAAGGATTGATGCAGACTCTATCAAATGCCTTTGATATATCCAGTGCTATTGTATGTGTTTCACCATGTTGGTCTGTAGCTTGGTTGATTTGATGCGTAAGAAGGCAAAGCATGTCTGCAGTTGATCGACATCGTCTAAAACCATATTGCCTATCACTGATTAATTTATTATTCTCAAGATGCTTAATTATGTGATTATTTAATATAATTTCAAAGGACTTTACCAAGAGTGGACGTTATAGCTATTGGTCTGTAGTTTGATGGATCTGAAGAGGCACCTTTTTTAGGAACTGGATGGATGTTTGCTTCTTTCCAGGGTACTGGGAAGCATGAGGTATGAGTACACAGACGGAACAAATTTGCCAATACAGGAGCGAGCACCAAGGAGCAATTCTTAAGTACTATTGGAGGAATTTCATCTGGACCAGGAGCCTTATCTACTGAGAGATTCTGCAAAATAGTTTTGACATGTCTGGTGTGGATCTTAAGTGAGGGAATTTCAGGCGAATTAAAATTAAGTACAGGGACATCTTGATTTATTTCATCTAAGGTTGAGTTGGTGGAGAAAATATCCGCAAGAAGGTTAGCTTTACCTCGTGGGTCACTTACAAGATTGCCAGTCGGAGATTTTAATGGTGGAATGGATGAAGCAGTAGTGAAGTTGGATTTAAATGAGTTAAGAGTAGACCAAAATATTTTGTTATCATTTGGATTATTTAGAAGTTTATTTGCCTGCTTGTGGAGAAAGTTTGATTTAGTTAGGTTTAATACAGTTTTGGCATGATTTCTGATGTTTCTAAAGTAATTAAAGGCTTCATGAGTTTTTGATCTTGTGTATGCATTGTAGGCTATTGCTTTTTGTTCAGTTACTCTAGCACAATTATGGTCAAACCATTTAGGTGAATTAGATCTTTTACTGTACTTTTGATGAGGAATAAAAGTTTCCATTCCAATTTTACAAAATCTTGTATGTGGCTCAAGGTGGAGTGTGCATCATTAGAAAAGAAAGAGGTCCAGGGAATATCAATAAAGAAACCTTGAAGACCCTCCCAGTCTACCCTATCGTAATGCCATTTAGTCACCAAAACAGGTTCAGAGTGGGAAGGTGTGGTAGGTGATAGACAGGTGGCCTGTATCAGACAGTGATCAGAAGATCCAAGTGGGGACCTCACTGTAACATCATAATTTTCTGAATTGGTTGTTAAAAATAAGTCCAGTAGGTGGGAATTATGATTAGGATTATCTGGTACACGGGTGGGTTGGTTGACTAGTTGAGTGAGATTAAATGAGTCTGCAAATAGCTCACATTCAAGACCAGCATCATCAGTCCTGGCTGAATGAGTGAGCCATTCAACATTATGGACATTAATGGCTTGGGTTTGGGGAAGTTAAGGCAGGTTTCTTAGAAGGGGCGGGACTATGTTTAAAGGTCTGAGCCATATTAAAAACTGTTCTCCACACCTCAGGGGACATTAAAGAGGGAGTGAGCACTGGTGACATAACACCTGATTCAGCAATACGATCAGGAAGCTTCCGAACCAAGGACATCCTGAGATCTTGTCGGGCTCGCACCGCCTCAAGCAAGGTCGTGCGTATGTCACCCAATGACTGAATTGACGACTGAAGAAGTAGTCGCCGAGACAGTTCCACCGATCTTCTGGCATCCGCGTCTGCGATTGCCTGAGTGGACCGGAGCATCGATTTAGCGATCTGTTGCGTCACAATGTACTGTGAGAAAAGTCTAAATGCTTTCCCCAGTAGCCTAAATTCTCGGTCTAGGTGAGTTGGGGTAGGGGTAGTGAAAGGGTCCTTGAGTTCACATAAATTGATTTTAGGGGCAGCTAAGAAATCAAACAAAGTCGAAGGGACTCCGCCGGCAGAACACATTGGCATAGAGAACCACGAATGACTATCCTGAGGGATATGGTGGGAAGATTTTGAGGTGAAGGTGGTCGCAAAGTTCTGAGCCTCCGTCTCCCATTCTACCCAAGGGCCCGGGACCCAAATGCCCCACCTTCCACACTGGATTAGCGGCTGAGTCTGTGACGGTTCGCAAATCGAGTTATGGTGTGAGAGCTGACAGAGTCTTTATGTCATTAAAACCATCCTGTTTGTACCAGTCAGAAAACAGTGTCGAAGCTGAGGCAGGGGGCAGGGCAGGTTTAGCAGTATAAACAAAATAGTCCTGGTGATAATAGTTAGGAATGGCCTTAACATTAACATCTAGTACATTCCCCAAAGTATCCAAGGCCCGTAATTTTTTAGATTTATTGCCTTGTATTACCCACTCTCGTGGCACTGGAAGTTCCCCTGACAAGGTAGGTTGAGCGACCTCTGGTTTAGTGGGGATCAAGTGAACCCATGACTCATCCGGACCGTACAGTAAGGGCATAGCTACCT
Source organism: Paralithodes platypus (assembly GCA_032716605.1). Classification (NCBI taxonomy): domain Eukaryota; kingdom Metazoa; phylum Arthropoda; class Malacostraca; order Decapoda; family Lithodidae; genus Paralithodes; species Paralithodes platypus. The sequence goes on along the minus strand of CM064490.1, from coordinate 443,276 downwards.
TTTTCATAGGTGCTTTATCTAAAGGGGGCGGATTGACATCCGTTATAACCCTGACATTAGAAGTAGTCAGTGCCGCCGTAGCAGGCCTAGTGACCACCGATGGTGATATAGAGGGAGGGTGAGGGATCTGAGTTAAGGCAATAGAAGTCATCAGAGGCCGGACATTAGAACTTGTCCTAGGAACTCCCAGGTCCACTGTAGGAGTTTCTGGCTGTTGGCCAAAAAAATTAGAGAGAGCATTAACCAGCAGCCCATCTATTTCCTCTGCTGTGACAAACTTATTTGATGATGAACTCAAAGGTGAATCATTACGTTCCTGTGCGGCGTCTAAAACTGAACCCGACTCCTGCACTTCCATATCTGAGATGATAGATACCTAGTCTTTGTCATACGGCTCATCATGAGAGGATTCCGCCGAAGCCGGAGTCCCATCTTGTTGCCACGACAAGTCAGGAATAGATGATGGGATCGCCGCGTCCCGGTGGATTCAGCCACTGTTTGTATAGTTTGAGGCCATAGGTTGAGAATACCGCCAGACACCCAGGCCTTGGCCTGCACTCCCTTGGGAGTCCGAAATACCCTCAATCATGGAGCCCCCACTGGACTCTGCCATTGGACGATCACTGTTCACTGAACTTTCCAATTCTAGGGTTAAAATACTAAGAGGTAAACTGTCTTTTGGTACTGGTACTAAACTATCTCCATGAGATTGAACACTAGCTCTGTCGGGCGTAGAGGTATCACCAGAGCCACTAGACTCCGCTGAACCCCCGGAGGTTTCGATCATGTGAGTGTTTTCTGGAAGACTTGTGGCTTCGGTGGGAGCGCGAACTGGTCTTGGATTTAGAAGATTTCTCGCTATATCCACTTGTTGACCCATCCGTCTTACTCTTCTTGCTCGTTGGTGAAGTAGAGCGACTCGGCGGCTGCTGTCTAAGCAGGGACCGTGACCTAGATCTCGCCCGTGACGAAGAAGCTGCCACCGGGGGCGTCGGTTCTCGCTGTCGTTTAGATGTGCCTGGGGCTGGAACAAGTATAGAACCCTGTCCAGTCTCCGCCGGTTTACGAACAGTTACTCTGAGTCTAGAGGGACGTTTAATGAGAGGGTGCTCACGAAGTAACTTATCCCAAAGCGGGACGTTGTCGCATTGGAGTGACTTATGCGCTACAATAGTAGTATAAGCAGTCATTTGCTGTCTGACCTCCCTTAAGGCGACCGCTGCTGTCTTATCATTGTCTTGTAAAACTTTAACGCTGAGCTGCGAGCAAAAGGTACAGTTTCGCATCACCCACAGACCCCTTGAGCGGTCTAGACATTTAACACATTTTATACAAAGGGTGTGCGCAAAAATAGGGATACCTGAAGAGGAGGGCGTAATGCATAAAGCAAAAAACCGGGGCAAAGGTAGCCATGACAGAGACTGGTGGGAAACTTACTACAGGTTCTCTAAGACTCGGCCGTGGCCCAGCTCTGGAAAAAAACAAAGAAAGATTGTCACAAGGAATATAATGCTCATAAGGTTAAACCCAACATGTGTCGCACACAAGTGTTAATAACCCAGCCGGCGTAACGAGACGTGATAGGGCTCTACGAGGTCACGAGCTCGCTACGCGGTGGGGTTCCTATGTAAAGAATATCAAGAAAGATCGTGAACTTGTCCAAGAGATAGTAAGCATAACCTCGTGGACCCAATATAAAAAACCAGGCATGGTGTTTTCGAATTGAAATAGTCTGTTATTCCGGTGGTGTCTGATATCAAAAATTCAATTTTGGCAAACACAAAGGACCCCCCAAACAGACGCCGGGCCCTGAATTATCTTCGCAGATCAAACAACACGTCTCCCAGGGGCCCAGGCTGACCCAAACAAAAATACGAGATCTGACTTCTAAAGAAGTTGTCTTAGGATCGAGCCTCTGTACGTCGAGACACGGCGGGTGATACACAACAAGTATCCACTCATTGTCTTGGTCAACTAAAAACCGAATTGTAAATTCGTTATTAACCTTACCAAGGAGTGGGCACCGAAACAGCCCGCCCGGGTGTTGGAAAGTAAGTTTTAATAACAGTTGTTGTTGTTGTTTGGTCCCTAAGCTGACGTGGCCCGAACAGACCCCCGAAGTCCCAGATGAACGGCCATGGCCAACGAGTCGGAGAAGGCTTTCCCCACACGAGCTCTCATTGAGTGTAGATTGTGTTGTTGGCGTATTGGTTGTGTGAAATGCAGTCTTCGGATGCGTAGTGTTTAATGGTATGGGGTGCTGTGTTACATCCCGGGTGTCGACAACGGAGTCAATCCAGTGCGTCTTCTGATAGCTCAGGAGAGCTGGCTGGTGTCCGCATCTCAGCCTGGCCACATGGACCATGTCCTCGCGAGGAAGCGAGGATCCGGAAGGATGGATTATGGAGAGGAATCGTGCATAGCAGCTGCGTGTTGTCTGTGAGTGAGTGGATGGATCGGTGAGATTATGAGTATGGATGTGCGTTAAAAACTGGCGAGGTTGGTTTCATTGGTGGGGCAAGGGAGCCGGAGAGAGGGACAATAATTGTGTGTGGGAGTGCCCCTTGTGCTGGGTGATTGTGTTTGATATTTCGTTGGTTGTCTGTGGGTGTGTTGGCCATGTAGTTTAGTGGGTGGTCTGGGGGTTCGTGGAGGCCTGCTGCCAGGAATTGAGTGCCTCTCCTGTCCAGATGGTCTTTGACGTTTGAGGATTTTGGTTTCTTGATGTAGGTGATGATCTGGTGGGTGCATTAGCTGTGCAGCCTGTAATTGATCTTCAGGGCTTTGTTTTGAATAGTCTGTAAGGTCTTATGATGTGTTTCAAGCTAGTTTAGAAGCCCAGGCTGGGCTTTCGTATTCCATCACTTGATTCTTATGTATTGTTTTATATATCCTGTGGTGGGTAGTTTCCCTTTGTGTTCCAAATTTTGTGTGAGCAAGTGACCTGAGTAGCGTTAAGTCTGGGTGTCAGTTCTTCTTTTTAATGTTTGGTGTGTGCTGTTTGAATGTCATAGTGAAGTATCAGATGTTAACTCCTAGGAATTTTTGGTGTGTGTGTATGTGTTAGGGGTGTGTTGTTTATGGTGAGTTGAGGGATGTATTCGTGTTCCTCCTGGTCCCACGTTGTGAGGCAGGGTTGCGGTGGAATTTTTGGCTGGCCTAGAGTAAGTCTGTTTGTAGTGCACCCTGCCATGTAGTGTATGTTGATATCGGGTTGAAGGAGATCTGTTGCTCTTTATTTGGTCATGGTGGATGCATGTGAAGTGTTATGTCATCTGCATAGGAGGCTAAGTTTATTTGGTGCGTAGTGAGAGTGATAGTTATATCGTGCATGTACAGATTGAAGAGTGCGGGCGATAGGAACGAGATCCTTGTGGGACGAGGTCCGTTTGGAAAGTTTTCTGATTTTAGAGGGGACTGACCGCGGCAAAAGATACGTGTGCACAGTCTGCCTGCTATGGAAGTTGGCCCGCCACCGTTTTGTGTTGTAGTGCATGTTTGTGTTGTACATTTTGTTTGTTAGGTTGTGGCGTGGGATGGCAATCTAAGGCTTTACTAATGTCGAGTGTGGCCGTAATAGTGATCACTGATGGGGTGAAATTCTAGCTGAACATTGATGCCGTCGAAAGCTCTTTGTTGTAAGGTCTGTTGAGCAGAGTGTTTTGGGAGTGCAGATGGCCTAAAGCCATGTTGTGTTGGAGCTAGGGGTAGGTCAGGTGTAAATAGTTGTAATACTAGAGGACGTTGCCAAATATGACTTTGGAGGGGGAGCAACGGAGT